>QNTS01002637.1:0-28797 GCA_003317085.1 Hucho hucho
TGCATGAGATATAAAAGGACAAAAATGTATCAAAGAGAGAGATACTATTTTCTTCACTAGTGGGTAGGCCATGATCTTGATATTCGTAATTTGATATTTCGTAATTTGAGACTACACTAAAGGCAAGAAAGCTCATGCTGCAACCAGCAGAACTTTGAGTGGGGCTGATTCACAACTATGTGTTCTTATTTTAAGGAAGTCAACAGTCTATTTCAGTGCCTCAGTCTCCTACACATCGGCCGTATGTTATTGTTGGTAATGCCTCAGCAAACATACTGCAGGTTTCCATGGTAAAACTGAGGTTGCCTCGAATACTATTTCAGACACAACAAACTGCTTTCACAACCCTAAAGATGTGTGACATGAGCTGTCTCATATCACATTATGACTTGCCCCAGCATTTGGCCAACATTTGGCATTTGGCAACTGCAGCCCACTTTTACTCTCACAGTGAACACCCAAGGCCTCCGGATTTCCTTCATACACCACACAACATCTAAAGGAGATGAGATGTGTCAAAAACAAACAGTGAGTAAACTTCACAAACAAAGACATATAGGGTCAGAAAGTGAAACAAATTCGAGGTCAGACAAGTCCAATGTTTTCAGCACTGGATTCGATCCGGCAAAGCTCTGATTGCTGACCACTTCTCTAACCTCGACGGTACCGCTGCCCCCCTGCTTAGTTCGACTTAGTTCACTTAGTTTGACACTGAAGGAGAGGACACACTTATCCAAAAATATTAGATAACAATTTGAGAAAAAAAATGGTGTACAGGCAATTCAAATGGATTTTCTGACGATTTTTTGTTTTTCTGTTTTTCTACATTTGGATTGGTTTGGGGTCCTGTGCTGGCGACCAATGCATATTGGTGAATCATTACATCCCTATCATAAACACATGAGAAATGTCCCACCTAGTTTTGAGATAACTACACTTTGCCTTCATGTTGCGCTGAAGTTCGTGCTCTTATTTACTGTGTTTAATTGATATGGTTTTGATATGACTAATCATGCAAGTTAAAACGCATAAATAACTGATTAACTTGTTAAGTCCTAAATACCACATTGTGAAGAACATGTTGAAATTGCATGAGATATAAAAGGACAAAAATGTATCAAAGAGAGAGATACTATTTTCTTCACTAGTGGGTAGGCCATGATCTTGATATTCGTAATTTGATATTTCGTAATTTGAGACTACACTAAAGGCAAGAAAGCTCATGCTGCAACCAGCAGAACTTTGAGTGGGGCTGATTCACAACTATGTGTTCTTATTTTAAGGAAGTCAACAGTNATAGTGACGACATCAAAACTATGAAATAACACACATGGAATCATGTAGTAACTAAAAAAGTGTTAAACAAAAAATATATCTGAGATTCTTCAAAGAGTCACCCTTTGCCTTGATTACAGATTTGCATATTCTTATCATTCTCTCAACCAGCTTCACCTGGAATGCATTTCCAACTCCTTTTGAAGGAGTTCACACATATACTGAGCACTTGTTGGCTGCTTTTCCTTCACTCTGTGGTCCGACTCATCCCAAACCATATCAATTTGGTTGAGGTCGGGGGATTGTGGAGGCCAGGTCATCTGATGCAGCACTCCATCACTCTCCTTCTTGGTCAAATAGCCCTCACACAGCCTGGAGGTGTGTTGGGTCATTGTCCTGTTAAAAAACAAATGATAGTCCCACTAAGCTCAAGCCAGATAGGATGGCATTATCGCTGCAGAATGCTGTGGTAGCCATGCTGGTTAAGTGTGCCTTGAATTCTAAATGAATCACATACAGTGACACTACATGATTCAAAATGTGTTATTTCATAGTTTTGACGTCTTCACTATTATTCTACAATGTAGACAATAGTAAAAATATAGAAAAACCCTTGAATGAGTATGTGGTCTAAAACTTTTGACAGGTAGTGTATGTTGTACAAAGCACATGTTTTCTTAAGGAATGTAGTGCAGTACAAGTTGTCAAAAATATCAAAAGTGAAGTAAAGTACAGATACCCAAGACATCCTAATGTTTCACCATTACGTCATGATATTTGTGCATCTGTAACTTTCTCACTCATCATTATTCACGATTCATTCAGGATGATCCGTAATCTTAGTACAGTATCATCCACATTAATGTAGAAGTGTTTAGAAAAATATTATATTCTTATTTACATTACAAGTGACTCCAAAATGACACAATAGATTATTTACCATTCATTTCTATTAGGCACAAAGTAATCTGAAACACAACCAAAATAAACAGAAAATGCATCCAACAAATTTGTAGATTCACAAGCTTGATGTAGTCATTGCGTACTATGAATATTGTAACAAATACTACTGTAAACGTTTAACTACTTTAATACACACATAAGTAAATTTTTCCCAGCACCTTTGGTCCCCTAAAATGTGGGGACTATGTATAAAAAGTGGTGTAATTTCTAAACGGTTCACTCAATATGGATGAAAACACCCTTAAATTAAAGCTGACAGTCTGCACTTTAACCTCAGAGTCATTGTATCATTTCAAATTCAAAGTGCTGGAGCACAGATCCAAAACAACAAAACATTAGTCACTGTCCCAATACTTTTGGAGCTCACTGTATGTCCCTCTTGTGATGTTATAGGTTAACAGACAGACATGAATGTCAATTGCCTGGCTCTGCTCCTGTGATAGGGAGCACCAGAGGACTGTAGGAACTGTTTCAGAGGAAAAATACCCTGGATCAGTTGAAGCTAATCTGGGATATTTTCTGCTGTTCAATGGTCATTTCAATTAGCCACAGCCAAAGTCACAATGGTATCTATAAGAAATTGTGAAATATTTTATTCAATATTATCTGTCTCCTTTGCCAGCAAAGAGGACAAACATTTTCTGGTAACATTTACAGTATCCTATCTTATTGCATTGACTAAATAAAATGAATGTAATTAAAAACATTAGATTTTAACTATGATATATACTTCTCTAGAAACGTGTATAGAGAATAACAATAATGTCATAACAAGTTGATGCTTATTGTTTATTATGATTCAAATAATTGAAATGTATACTTTTTCATAAAATGTTGTGGTTTAAAAAAGAGCAAATTTCTGCCCAATGCCAGTTAAAATGTCCAAAATAGCACATATTTCTATGACAGTACAATGCTTTTGCCAGAGTGTTGCCCTTGCTTAGACCGGTTATGCACATTTGAGTTCACATTCAGGCTCCCGAGCTGTGAATAACTTGCTTCTCTAATATCAGTTTATACAAAATTTTCTGTCTTTATTTACAGTTTAAAGGGAAATATTGCAATTTACACCCCAACATTGCCTGCTCATTGCCTGCACATAATTGGTTAAAATCACGATACACACCAGATGATGTCATCAGAAACACTTATCTTCCTCTTTATTTTTGACTACAATACATATAAATGTGTCATTTTAACATATGTTAATGTTGGGGTAGTGCTGGAGATTATGAATATGGAGTAGAACATTTTTGAAATGTACCTTAAACATCACTTTTAAGAATGGTATGTGTTGAATTCTAATCCATTTGGTTTTAGGGTTTCAATACCAGAATAATCAACAAGTCTGTCAATATTATTTAGGAAGTGCCCAAAAAATATATCTGTATTAAGAGTGTGTAACTTTCCGACTGAGTATTTGTATAATTTTCTGCCTCAATGACCTTGTTTGCAACCCATAGATAATTGGATTCAAATTAGCAGGGACGACATGAAATAGAACGTAAGCCAGTTCTCTCAAATATGGATAGTCTGGAAAGCGATGCAGTATGATGGTTAGAAAGCCACTCCACAGCATAATGAGATACACCACCAGGTGGCTTGCACATGTCTGCAATGCTCTGTTGTTCAGCTCCTTGCTTTTCTTGGTCCAGCAAATCACAGCAATCCTGAAATAAGTGACAGCGATGCTTCCCATTGAGGAAGTAAAGAGCAGCACAGTGAAAAAGAGTCCATAAATGTTGTTGATTGAAACATTCTCACAGGATAGCTTGAACAATGATGCATTGTCACAATAAGCATTCCGAATGATTGACCTGCAGCGGGATAGCCTCATGGTGAGACCCAGTAGGACAGACACTAACGCAAGGGAAACCCCCCAAGCAGACACAGACAACATAACTAAAGTTTTGGTTGTCATTATGGACGTGTACCTTAATGGGTAACATATGGCCACATACCTGTCAAAAGCCATAATGATCAGTATCATATGTGCGGCTGATCCAAACATGTGACTGAAAAAGGCCTGAGCAACACATTGGCTGTACGTGATAAACCTCTCAGTTGAAACAATGTCAGCCATGAGGCGAGGCAACAAGACAGTGTTGCCAATCAGATCATTTACAGACAGGTTACAGAAGAGGATATACATTGGTTGGTGCAAGCTTCTCTCTGTGATGATGACGACCAGGACTCCAATGTTAGACACAAGGAGGGCGAGATAGACAAACAGCAAGGAGAAAAAAATTTGATACAATGTCTGTGACAATTGAAAACCCTGGAATTGAAGGATATGGCTTGGTAATGACATGTTGTCATCCATCCTGTTAGCAATGCAGGGCAAACCTGTAAAAAAAGAAAATAAATATAAATAAAATGATTATTTGTTATAATTGTAAATACAAGTTTTAAATGAAGATATACTACACATGCTGTTTGTATACTATTTTTTTATCTGCTGCTAGGAATTTTGAATACCCCATATAAACACATTTGACAGAGTGAGTAAGAATACCGCAGCATTAACAGCTGTAGTCAGTCAAGAGGAAAACCTGCATACAGGCAGTCCTCAAAAGCCACACTTGTACCTTGCTGAAGAGGGTATGAATCCTGCCACAGGTATTGGCCACATCCTTTTAATCTAAAACACTCCCCCATCATTTATCATCCTCAATTTTATGTCAACAATGATGAGGTAAGTCAAATGGTCACGTGATTATCAACATGTGGATTTTCATGTCATAGTCTCAAGAGCTATAGCTAGGCAGATTGTCATGACAACTCATCTTGAGAAGGAAATTGTTATACATTTAAAATGTAAAAGATATTGTGTGAGCGACCACTGATGGAAGCCATCTGGCAAATAGGTTTTGAATGACATTCTGTAGATGTTTGTTAGCCTGGTCCTGAATCTGTTTGTGTCGTCTTCACACCAAGCAGGCCAACATGGTTCGTTGGCGTGACAATTACTCCATATAGGACTTGGATAGACAGCACAAACATTTTGGTAATAGACTAGCTAGTCTTTTTGTGCTGTGTAGGATCAAATCCTGATACAAAGTATGTGGACACCTGTTCTAATTAGTGGATTCGGCTATTTCAGCCACACCCGTAGCTGACAGGTGTATCAAATCGAGCACACAGCCATGCAATCTCCATAGACAAACATTGACAGTAGAATGGCCTTACTAATGAGCTCAGTGACTTTCAACGTGGCACCGTCATAGGATGCCACCTTTCCAAAAAAGTCAGTTCTTAAAATGTCTGCCCTGCTAGAGCTGCACCGGGCAACTGTAAGTGATGTTATTGTGAAGTAGAAAAAGCGAAGTGGTAGGCTAAACAAGCTCAGGGACCGCTGAGTGCTGAAACACGTAGCACGTAAAAATTGTCTGTCCTCGGATGCAACACTCACTACCAGGTTCAAAACTGCCTATGTATGCAACGTCAGCACAAGAACTGTTCGTCGGGAGCTTCATGAAAGGGGTTTCCATGGCCTAACAGCCGCATACAAGCCTAAGATAATCATGCGCATCATGGAGTGGTGTAAAGCTTGCCACCATTGGACTCTGAAGCAGTAGAAAAGAGTTCTTTGGAGTGATGAATCACGCTTCACCATCTGGCAGTCCGACTGACAAATCTGGGATTGGCGGATGCCAGGAGAACACTACCTGCCCCAATGCATAGTGCAGTGTAAAGTTTGGTGGAGGAGGAATAATTGTCTGGTGCTGTTTTTCGTGGTTCTGGCAAGGCCCCTTAGTTCCAGTGAAGGGAAATATTAACGCTACAGCATACAATGACATTCTAGACAAGGCCTGGGAAATTATTTTCCATGGAGGGTCACATTAGAATATATTTTTGCTATCACGGGCCAGAATCATATTACAGGATTGTACATGTGTATGGTATATCTACTGTAATTCACGTCCAGATATGATACTTATTTTACTTTTTTAACATGCACAGAAATAAAACCACATCCTTGTCTCCTTTTGGTAGGTATTTTCATTATTAAACATGCAATCAACTACACGGATGGAAAAGTACACTGTGCATTCAGCAACTGTTGTAAACAGGTATGCACAAAAACACAAGAAAGAGAGAGAGCTCAACATTACATTTAAACTACAGTGTGAGGAGTAAAGTCTCTGATGGGCATTGACTAGAGCAGTGTTGTCAGGTATAGTTTCTGACATCGCTATGTGCAGGATTGCTGAGAGGTGAGAGTCATTAAGAGATGATCTGTGCCTTGACTTGTTATATTTCATCACTGAAAATGTCTGTTCACATACATAGGTTGACCCAAACAGTACAGACATCTTCTGAGCATGACTCCTAATCTTTGGAAAGTTTTGTTCATCGAAAGATGCATAGAACCTCGTCAGTGACATTGTTTTGAATAGTTCTCCAATCACTGCATCAGACTGAAGATGGATAAGCTCAGTGGGAGCGTTATCCACATTGAAGGTGAAAGGAGAGGAAACCAACAGCATGTCATTTTCCAACATTTTGAAATCCTCAAAACGACGAGAAAACTCACTGTTCAAAGCACGCAGCAGCGATTTATACTTCTCCCGCTGGTCGTCTGATAGGGAACAGTCTAGTAGTGTCGGAAGGTGGGTGAGATTATTGGTTTCTAATTGGCGGGTCATGAGGAGTAATATTTTTGGACTGGCCTGCACAGAGCCCTGACCTCAATCCCATCGAACACCTTTGGGATGAATTGGAACGCTGACTGCGAGCCAGGCCTAATCGCCCAACATCAGCGCCGACCTCACTAATGCTTTTGTGGCAAGTCCCCGCAGCAATGTTCCAACTTCTAGTGGAAAGCCTTCCCAGAAGAGTGGAGGCTGTTATAGCAGCAAACGGGGGACCAACTCCATATTAATGCCCATGATTCTGGAATGAGATTTTCGACGAGCAGGTGTTCACATACTTTTGGTCTTGTAGTGTATTTTATGCTGATACCTCAAGTGATTTAATTCTGGCCAGTTTGTGCCNTCTCCAATCACTGCATCAGACTGAAGATGGATAAGCTCAGTGGGAGCGTTATCCACATTGAAGGTGAAAGGAGAGGAAACCAACAGCATGTCATTTTCCAACATTTTGAAATCCTCAAAACGACGAGAAAACTCACTGTTCAAAGCACGCAGCAGCGATTTATACTTCTCCCGCTGGTCGTCTGATAGGGAACAGTCTAGTAGTGTCGGAAGGTGGGTGAGATTATTGGTTTCTAATTGGCGGGTCATGAGGAGTAATATTTTTGGACTGGCCTGCACAGAGCCCTGACCTCAATCCCATCGAACATCTTTTTGATGAATTGGAACGCCAACTGCGAGCCAGGCCTAATCGCCCAACATCAGCGCCGACCTCACTAATGCTTTTGTGGCTGAATGGAAGTCCCCGCAGCAATGTTCCAACTTCTAGTGGAAAGCCTTCCCAGAAGAGTGGAGGCTGTTATAGCAGCAAACGGGGGACCAACTCCATATTAATGTCCATGATTCTGGCATGAGATTTTCGACGAGCAGGTGTTCACATACTTTTGGTCTTGTAGTGTATTTTATGCTGATACCTCAAGTGATTTAATTCTGGCCAGTATGTGCCTGAGATACATTGGTTACAGCAATCAGTCTTTATGGTACGTAGACATGCAACAATTAACCACGTTATGCTGTTTAATTATCAGTCAACTAGACGATGCAGTATATATTCAATGTGTATAAATATCTACGTTTATGGCCTACTGTCATACTCTCAACAATGACTTAGACCTATAATTTGGTGCCTTTTGTCAGTGAAATGACACTTGTCTGCATGTCATGCGGTGGGTGTAGCTGGTGTAGGTAAGTCAGGCGCAGGAGAGCAGAGATGAGTGGCCTGAGTACTTTACTCAGGCATTGTTAGATACATAACACAACCGCGTCACAAAACAATTGCCAAAAACCAAGTAAGGCAGCACAAAGCACAAAATACACGTACAAATACCAGCTGCCACAAAGCACGGGTGAAAACCATACAAACCCGGCATAAACCGGCATGCCAACAAACAATTCCCCACACAGACATGGGGGAAACAGAGGGTTAAATAAACAACAGTAATGAGGGCAAATTAAAACCAGGTGTGATATAAAACAAGACAAAACAAATGGAAAATGAAAAGTGGATCAGCAATGGCTAGAAGACCGGTGACGTCGACCGCCGAACGCCGCCCGAACAAGGAGGGGAACCGACTTCGGGCGGAAGTCGTGACACTGCAACCCTCTTTGAATTACATAATTTCACCGCTAATTACCCAAGTGGAGCAAGTGGATACATTTGATATTGATATTGGTCAGGTGATAGTTACCTGACATTGTAAAGTTTGTTTTCAATGGTTGGTCAAGCTGTTATAGTACAAAGACTAGAGGAACTAATGAGCGCCATGATCACTATGTACTGTAGCACTAACAAATCAGGCTAAAAACAGAGGGCTAATTACCTAGGATCCCTAAACTCTAATTCCCACCAGGGAGAGGAATGATACTATGGAGAGGAAAACACTAGTGGATGTGATAACAAATTAGTATGGCTACATTTACTGTTAAAAAAATTGTGTGCGTAATCCAAACTTTTGTATCAATAAACAGGGGTGCTCAAACTTTTGGGCCTTTTGTGCCAAAATGTGATTAAAGTCTTAGGCTGCGAGCCGAAAAAATAGATAGTGTGTTTAGAAATCTAAAAGGTAAACAATTGCTTTTTAGGGTATTTAAACAATAGCTTTTTACACTGAACAAAAATATAAATGCAACATGTAAAGTGTTGGTCCCATGTTTCATGAGCTGAAATGAAATGAAAAATAACAGAAATGTTCCATATTCACAAAAAACATACGGAACAATGTTGTGCACAAATTTGTTTACATTCCTGTTAGTGAGCATTTCTCCTTTGCCAAGATAATCCACCCACTTGACAGGTGTGGCATATCAACAAGCTGATTAAACAGCATGATCATTAGTCAGGTGCACCTTGTGCTGGGGACAATAAAAGGCCACTCTAAAATGTGCAGTTTTGTCACACAACACAATTCCACAGATGTCTCAAGATTTGAGGGAGCGTGCAATTAGCATGCTGACTGCAGGAATGTCCACCAGAGCTGTTGCCAGAGAATTGGACACCTCCAACCAGCCTCAATTAACAGGTGTGCCTTTTTAAGTAATTTTGTGGAATTTCTTTCCTTCTTAATGCGTTTGAGCCAATCAGTTGCGTTGTGACAAGGTAGGGGTGGTATTCAGAAAATAGCCCTATTTGGTAAAATACCAAGTCCAAGAACAGCTCAAATAAGCAAAGAGAAAAGACAGTCCATCATTACTTTAAGACATGAAGTTCAGTCAATCTGGAAAATTTCAAGACTTTTTAAAGTTTCTTCAAGTGCTGTTGCAAAAACCATCAAGCGCTATGATGAAACTGGCTCTCATGAAGACCGCCACAGGAAAGGAAGACCCGGAGTTACCTCTGCTGCAGAGAATAAGTTCATTCGAGTTTACTGCACCTCAGATTGCAGATCAAATAAGTGCTTAACACATGCTTTGGCCAAGAAACATGAGCAATGGACATTAGAGCTGTCATCAAGGCAAAGGGTGGGTACTTCGAAGAATCTAAAATATATTTTGATTTGTTTAACACTTTTTTGGTTACTACATGAGTCCATATGTGTTATTTCATAGTTTTGATGTCTTCACTATTATATATATTTTTTGAAAATAGTAAAAAATAAAGTATTAGTAGGTGTATCCAAACTTTTGACTGGTATTGTATATACAGTATTACTTTTTTTGTTTTGCGGTGGGACTTAATCGGGGACTCAACTTACTGCAATTAAACACAAGAGGATTGTAAAATCAGGTTCTTAACCTTCAGTGCTGGGGCGCTAGCGCCCCACTCCCGACACTGCCCGGTGAAATGTGAGGCGCCAAATTCAAAATCCAAAAGTTGAATTATTAAACATCCACCAATATACAAGTGTTCCATACTCATCAAAAGCTCTGTTTCTTGGCAATATCACAGCGTTGTCAGATTTCAAAAAGGCTTTACGTCGAAAGCACAACATTTGATTGTTTGAGGGTAGCACCTAACATATTTTTGCCATTACCATAATTTCATAAGCCTCCACGGTTCACAGAAAACACATTTCACAGCAAAAACAAATCAATTACCTGTTGAAGAACTTCTGCTGAGGTCTTCCTAAGTGTCCAACGAAGACAATCCATGGTTCTTTTGTTAGAAAAAGTCATGTATTTTCTCCATAAATCTCCATTTGGTTCGCGCGTTATAATCAGAAACTACAGCGTCCACTACTCCATTGAAACGTGACGAGAACTCGTTCATCTTATACCTATAAACTTGTCCAAGAACAATCAAACATAGTTTTAAATGTATCCTTAGGAACAATTTTACGTATATTTACTATAATAAATCAACCGGAATATAAACTGAGCTCTAAAGACGGAAAAAAAACACAGTGCGCGCTTGGCGAGAGCGCGCGTCCACTCCTATAGACTTCCAATGAGACACTTCCTGATTTCCTCTTCTTCTCTGCTCTATTTCATCCAAACAGAATCAAATCACTTTCTCGAGACTGTTGACATCCAGAGGAAGCGATCGGTACTGCATTCATATTCCCTTATAAGGGCATTTTCATTAGGGAGGGGTTCCAAATGAGGCACTCTGTGAAAACCACTTTTTCCAGGACAGAAATTCCTCGGGGTTTCGCCTGCCATATCCGTTCTGTTTTACTCACAGACAAATGGTTAACAGTTTTGGAAAATTCAGAGTGTTTCCTATCCAATGGTACCAAATATGTGCATATCCTATTTTCTGGGCCTGAATGGGAGGCATTTTACTTTGGGCACGCCAGGCTCTCCAAAACGGTCACCTCGTGTGCTCATCCCTAAGAAGTTTTAAGCAAATAGTCCTTTAGAATAATTAACAAGACCTTACATCTAGTTTTGTTCATGTTTTCAATAATTCAAATATTAAGGAATCTCCTGCAAAATTTTTGTAATGTTTGCTTTAGAGCCTGACTGAAGGCTTTATGTCCTTTTCTCAGGTAGAAATTCTACATTAGCAAATATGGTTCTGTAAAAGATCAGAACATTGTCACCTTTAACATGATTTCCTATCAACATAACCCTAATAAAGCAATGTTTTGTACAGTGCCTTCAGAAAGTATTCGTACCCCTTCCACATTTTGTTGTGTTACAGCCTGAATTCAACACTTTTAGATTTTCTTGCACACCCATCTACACACAATACCCCATAATGACAAAGTGAAAACATATTTTTAGAAATGTTTGCAAATCAAAAGGAAATATCTAATTTACATAAGTATTCCCACCCCTTAGTCAATACTTTGTAGAAGCACCTTTGACAGTGATTACAACTGGAAATTTCTGTGTAAGTCTCTAAGCGGTTTCAAAACATTTGCCCGATATACATTTTCAAAATTCATCAACCTCTGTCAACCTCTGTCGAATTGATTGTTGATCATTGCTAGACAACCATTTTCAGGTCTTGCCATAGATTTTCAAGTAGATTTAAGTCAAAACTGTAACTCGGCCACCCAGGAACATTCACTGTCGTCTTGGTGAGCAACTCCAGTGTTGATTTGGTCTTGTATTTTAGGTTATTGTCCTATTGAAAGGTGATATCTCCCAGTGCCTGGTGGAAAGCAGACTGAACCAGATTTTCCTCTAGGATTTTGCCTTTTCTTAGCTCCATTTTCGGAAAAACTCCCTAGTCCTTAACGATTATAAGCATACCCATGACATAATGCAAGGACCACTATGCTTGAAATTATGGTGAGTGATACTCAGTAATGTGTTGTATTTGATTTGCCCCGAATACAACACTTTGTATATAGGACAAAAGGTTAATTGCTTTGCCACTTTTAATGAAGTATTACTTTAGTGCTTTGTTGCAAATAAGATGCATGTTTTGGAATATTTTTATTCCGTACAGGCTTCCTTCTTTTCACTGTCAATTCGGTTAGTATTGTGGAGTAACTACAATGTTGTTTATCCATCCTCAGTTTTCTCTTATAACAGCCATTAAACTCTGTAACTGTTTTCACCATTGGCCTCATGGTGAAATCCCTGAGCGGTTTCCATCCTCCCGGCAACTGAGTTAGGAAGGACACCTCTGTCTTTGTAGTAAACAGGTGTATTGATACACCATCCAAAGTGTAGTAAATAACTTCACCATTCTCAAAGGGATATTTAGTGTTTAATTTTTGTCAATTTTTATCAATAGGTGCCCTTCTTTGTGAGGCATTGGAAAACCTCTCTGGTCTTTGTGGTTGAATCTGTATTTGAAATTCACTGATGGATCTTACAGATAATTGTATATGTGGGGTACAGAGATGAGTTAGTCATTCAAAAATCATGTTAAACACTTTTATTGCAGTGTGAGTCCATACAACTTATTATGTGACTTGTTAATAACATAGTTACTACAGTACTGAACTTATTTAGGCTTGTCATAACAAAGGGGTTGAATACAAATTGACTCAAAACATTTCAGTTTTTAATTAATTTTTAACATTTCTGCAAAACATAATTCCACGTTGACATTATGGGGTGTTGTGTGGGGGTCAGTGACAAAAAAAATCTATTTTTAATCCACTTTAAATTCAGGCTGTAACACAACAAAATGTGGAAAAAGTCAAGGGGTGTGAATTTCTTCAGTTTTTATATGTTTTTAAAGAACTAATCCCCCACCAATTCAGTGGGTTTGTGAAGCATGGCTAGCAGTGGGTAAAATGAGTCTTCCATCCCTCAGGATCCTACAGTATTCCTCCAGTCATGAGAGGGGTGGCCTTGCCCTAACCCTTCATCATGACAATGGGTGATTTTCCAGTATCTAGACTGTTCTCCCAGAAGTAGTGAGCAGAATAAACATAGGGTTAATTCAGAATAAAGGCTGAGGCCAGGTGAATGAACAGAGCTGGATCAACATGAAGTTAATCACTAGACATGTAAAAACAGAACGTAGGCAGAACATGTATGCCTCTGCTGTTATAGGCCTGAGGGAAGTCGTTACCTGGTCCTGTGACTAGCATTGAGACATGCAATTGCATTATGTATGGATGCCTGTGCTGTTGTAGGCCCGAGGGAAGTCATTGCCTGGTCCTGTGACTGGCTTTAGGGCAAGTGATTGTATTGTATATGTATGTCTGTGCCATTACAGGCTTGGGGAGAGCCATTGTGTAGTCCTATGAGTATCATTGGACAGACACCTGCATTATGTGTGTGTCTTATTTTTTGTATCATTGCTATGGTTACGCCACCAATAGAATCGGTAAACAAGCAAGAATTGAGACAGAAAGATAATGGTGGCAAGAGGCCAAGGGGTGTTAATCATCTACATAGAGGGGAGTGACCATGAATGTTATCTGAAGGTGGAAACCTATAAGGCCTGAGGTCTGGGGCAAGAGAATTTTGTTCTTCCATGGAATTGCTCGGCTTTGTTACTTTTTGTAGTATAGTCTATTGAATTCACAAGCTCCGGTATCTGAGAAATATTTGATTCAATATTTCCACGACAAGCTCGATTCAATTAAATAAAATAAAATATTATTGGTCACATACACATAATTAGCAGATGTTATTGTGGGTGTAGCGAAATGCTTGTGTTTCTAGCTCCAACAGTGCAGTAGTATCTAACAATTCACAACCATACACACAAGTCTAAAAGTAATTAACTACCTCCCTGTCCAATAGGGCTATCTCTCCTGGGTGGAATGATTAACCTATCCCTTTAGTCCATTCCCCAGTTCTATACGCCACTTTGGTAAAGAGGCCCGCTTGTCCCCATTGCAATCCCATAGGTCAGTGTCCACATATTCCCTTATCCCCTCCTATTTTAATAGATACTTAATCAATGTTTATCTCTGTGGACATCCTGACACACAGGAAGGAAGGAGTTATAGACATGACTAGATACAATATCTATTTTTAACATTCAATATTTGTTCTGATGGAGCATCAACATGTATACTCTGGTTAGAGCATGCCTGGGCTAGAGGCATGGAGAATAATATAAGGCAATGTTATGATAGATAGATATATTTCTCCCTTCTATTGAAATGCATTGGACATTTGAGATATCATCTACATGATTTATGTCATTCAAATATGTGCAATGCCACCAAACTATAAGGCAGAGGCCTAACTTGAACTTGTGGTGCCTCGGGGGTATATTATCAGCATGCTTCATTAGCGAGAGGTGAAGACTCTAATAACTGACAAGAGGTTTCTGCAGTCCCAATGGATTAATTACAACAAGATACACTCAATAAGACATTATTTAATCAACTCTCTACAGGGCTCATTAATATGTGTTTTTCAAGATGAAAGTCTCTGCTAACTGATGTAATCATGTAGGTGTTATGATTAACAAAATAGCCACAATGAACTGTATTAGGTGAATAAAGGTAAACAGATTGAATACTAGATGGGGCCTTTATAAGACGGTAAAAGTTAAAGAGATATGATCACTTGTAACAGAGAGTATTATATTTTTGCTTTTTTTTATACACAAACCCATGTATTTTATTCTACTCAGTCTTCCTCTCAAGGATCTGATAGGAATCACTGAAATGCTCCCAAAGGTGCTGTCAGACATTGTGACCGGGACAAACAGAATATTTTATCCTCTCTGTGATATTCTGGGGTTCTTGCTCCACATGTATGGAAGTGCGGTTGTCTTTATTCTTGCGTCTATGGCCTTTGATCATTATGTTGCCATAAGGTACAATACTATTATCACACCCAGGAATGTGCTGCTCATTATTTAACTGGTATGGGGTCTTGACTTCCTCTTGATCCTACTGCTGTTCTCTCTGCAGATAAAGCTGTCCTGGTGTAGATCCTCCATAATGAATGTGTTTTGTGACAACCCTTCCCTTCTTAAACTCACCTGTGGTAATACTATACTGAATAATGTCATAGGCCTGTTTAACACAGCAGTCATGCAGATTATAAGTGTATCTGTTAAGATTGTTTCCTATGTGAAGATTGCTTGGTTACGAACAACGAATAGTTTCGACCGTCCTGGAGCCTGATCTTCCTGCACCTTCGTTGCTGGGGTGTCTACGGCGGCAGTAACTACTCCTACGATTTCAAAGTCGACAACCTTCCGTCCAAGCTCTGGATCGAGGAACTTTGGCAGCAGCTAATGGGGATCCATAATAAAATACCAAGAGGTCTGAACCAAACAGTAAATGTTTCAACACGTTTGTGGCACAGTTGGTCATGTTCTTCATATTTGAGGTTGTAGGAACCTTCACCATTTTATCACAAAGATTCAAGAATGTCTCAGCTGACTTTTGGTATTTGGTATTTTATTAGGATCCCCATTAGTTATTGCAAAAGCAGCAGCTATTCTTCCTGGGGTCCACACAAAACATGAAACATGACATAATACAGATCATTACACAAGAACAGCTCAAGGGCAGAACTACATACATTTTTAAAAAGGCACACATAGCCTACATATCAATGCATACACACACCCTATCTAGGTCAAATTTGTAAAATATTATTTGTAAAAGATTATGGGCATGCTCGTATTTCTAGTATCTCCTCTTCTGAATCCAATTGTATATGGACTGAACGCAAGTGAAATACGAATCACCCCATTGAAAGTATTAGTCTGAACCAATTACAAATCTGGTGTATGAGGATGGTTCACAGTCACAATGAGGCCAGATGTGGGGCAAAGTGTATTTATTCTGCACAGAACACAAAAAATTTAAATAGTTATATAATACTGCCTATCGGTAGTTCGTCACTATATCTGTGCATTGTATTGGTAAACAAGGCACAGTATACCGTAGCTTAAAATCATCCATAAAACTATCGTTTCAACATCATGGACTGGCAGTCCCTGAACCCCCTGGCCCATCTCTCAGTTTACCAAACAAAGTGGCTGGGTCAAACTGTTGAAATTCGAGATTGGGCTTTTAAGTTGAAAGATATATCCCTTCTCTTTTTTTACTTTTAAATGAATTATATATACCCATTGGTTCTTGAAGAATACAGTATAATTTATGAATGCCTCATTAGCTTAGCTCAAGCTTAGTCCATCAGAACCCAACATATATGCTTGTTTCACTCCATTGTAAACAATGTAATTGTAAACACTTAAAACCATAATTTTGATTTCATGGATGGTCCGTTCTTTCATCTATAGCTCTGTCTGTGAATTTGAGAGAGGTTACAGTTATCCAGCCACTTTGCAGCTCAGTTGGTAGAGCATGGCGTTCGTAACGCCAGGGTAGTGGGTTTGATTCCCTGGACCATCCATACGTAAAATGTATGCCAGCATGACTAAAAGTCGCTTGACAAAAGCGTATGCTAAATGTAATATATCTATATACCTCAGCAGTTTACCTAAACAGTGACGGGGTTGCGCTTTGTTAACTGCAGATTGCCCCTTACTATTTCTGCCACGGATTTGTATAGCATGATGAGTCCTTTTGCTGGTATTTTTTTCCCCATTCAATTTTAATTTAATATTTTAGTTTTATAAATGTACAATTAATTTTCTACTTTGGGCTCTATTCAGTCTGTCACGACTTCCGCCGAAGTCGGTCCCTCTCCTTGTTCGGGCGGCGTTCGGCGGTCGACGTCACCGGTCTTCTAGCCATCGCTGCTAGCCAGCCTGCCAGCTTAGTGGAGTCTGCCACTAGCACAGTCAATGTAGTCAGCTCAGCTATCCCCATTGAGACCGTGTCTGTGCCTCGACCTAGGTTGGGCAAAACTAAACATGGCGGTGTTCGCCTTAGCAATCTCACTAGAATAAAGACCTCCTCCATTCCTGCCATTATTGAAAGAGATTGTGATACCTCACATCTCAAAATAGGGCTACTTAATGTTAGATCCCTCACTTCCAAGGCAGTTATAGTCAATGAACTAATCACTGATCATAATCTTGATGTGATTGGCCTGACTGAAACATGGCTTAAGCCTGATGAATTTACTGTGTTAAATGAGGCCTCACCTCCTGGTTACACTAGTGTCCATATCCCTGCGCATCCCACAAAGGTGGAGGTGTTGCTAACATTTACGATAGCAAATTTCAATTTACAAAAAGAAAACTGACGTTTTCGTCTTTTGAGCTTCTTGTCATGAAATCAATGCAGCCTACTCAATCACTTTTTATAGCTACTGTTTACAGGCCTCCTGGGCCATATACAACGTTCCTCACTGAGTTCCCTGAATTCCTATCAGACCTTGTAGTCATGGCAGATAATATTCTAATTTTTGGTAACTTTAATATTCACATGGAAAAGTCCACAGACCCACTCCAAAAGGCTTTCGGAGCCATCATCGACTCAGTGGGTTTTGTCCAACATGTCTCCGGACCTACACACTGCCACAGTCATACTCTGGACCTAGTTTTGTCCCGGGGAATAAATGTTGTGGATCTTAATGTTTTTCCTCATAATCCTGGACTATCGGACCACCATTTTATTACATTTGCAATCGCAACAAATAATCTGCTCAGACCCCAACCAAGGATCATCAAAAGTCGTGCTATAAATTCTCGGACAATCCAAAGATTCCTAGATGCCCTTCCAGAATCCCTCCGCCTACCCAAGGACGTCAGAGTACAAAAATCAGTTTAACCTTGCGCAATACCCTAGATGCAGTCGCACCCCTAAAAACAAAAATCATTTGCCATAAAAAACTAGCTCCCTGGTATACAGAAAATACTCGAGCTCTGAAGCGAGCATCCAGAAAATTGGAACAGAAATGGTGCTACACCAAACTGGAAGTCTTCCGACTAGCTTGGAAAGACAGTACCGTGCAGTATCGAAGAGCCCTCACTGCTGCTCGATCATCCTATTTTTCCAAGTTAATTGAGGAAAATAAGAACAATCCAAAATTTCTTTTTGATACTGTCGTAAAGCTAACTAAAAAGCAGCATTCCCCAAGAGAGGATGGCTTTCACTTCAGTAGTGATAAATTCATGAACTTTTTTGAGGAAAAGATCATGATCATTAGAAAGCAAATTATGGACTCCTCTTTAATTCTGCATTTTTCGCCAAAGCTCAGTTGTCCTGAGTCTGCACAACTTTGCCAGGACATAGGATCAAGGGAGACACTCAAGTTTTTTAGTATCATATCTCTTGACACATTGATGAAAATAATCATGGCCTCTAAACCTTCAAGCTGCATACTGGACCCTATTCCAACTAAACTACTGAAAGAGCTGCTTCCTGTGCTTGGCCCTCCTATGTTGAACATAAAAAACGGCTCTCTATCCACCGGATGTGTACCAAACTCACTAAAAGTGGCAGTAATAAAGCCTCTCTTGAAAAAGCTAAACCTTTACCCAGAAAATATAAAAAAATATTGGCCTATATCGAATCTTCCATTCCTCTCAAAAATGTTAGAAAAAGCTGTTGCGCAGCAACTCACTGCCTTCCTGAAGAGAAACAATGTATACGAAACACTTCAGTCTGGTTTTAGACCCCATCATAGCACTGACTGCACTTGTGAAGATAGTCAATTACCTTTTAATGGCATCAGACAGACGCTCTGCAACTGTCTTCGTGCTCCAAGACCTTAGTGCTGCTTTTGATAGCATCGATCACCACATTCTTTTGGAGAGATTGGAAACCCAAATTGGTCTACACAGACAAGTTCTGTCCTGGTTTAGATCTTATCTGTCGAAAAGATATCAGTTTGTCTCTGTGGATGGTTTGTCCTCTGACAAATCAACTGTAAATTTCGGTGTTCCTCAAGGATCTGTTTAGAACCACTATTGTTTTCACTATGTATTTTACCTCTTGGTGATGTCATTTGGAAACATAATGTTAACTTTCACTGCTATGCGGATGACACACAGCTGTACATTTCGATGAAACATGGTGAAGCCCCAAAATTGCCCACCATAGAAGTCTGTGTTTCAGACATAAGGAAGTGGATGGCGGCAAATGTTCTACTTTTAAACTCTGACAAAACAGAGTTGCTTGTTCTAGGTCCCAAGAAACAAAGAGATCTTCTGTTGATTCTGACAATTAATCTTGATGGTTGTACAGTCATCTCAAATAAAACTGTGAAGGACCTTGGCGTTACTCTGGACCCTGATCTCTATTTTGACGAACATATCAAGACTGTTTCAAGGACAGCTTTTTTCCATCTACGTAACATTGCAAAAATCAGAAACATTCTGTCCAAAATGATGCAGAAAAATGAATCCATAATTTTGTCACTTCTACTGCAATGCTCTACTTTCCGGCTACTCGGATAAAGCACTAAATGAACTTCAGTTAGTGCTAAACACGGCTGCTAGAATCTTGACTAGAACCAAAAATGTGGATCATTTTACTCCAGTGCTAGCCTCTCTACACTGGCTTCCTGTTAAGGCAAGGGCTGATTTCAAGGTTTTACTGCTAACCTACAAAGCATTACATGGGCTTGCTCCTACATATCTTTCCGATTTGGTCCTGCCGTACATACCTACACGTACGCTACGGTCACAAGATGCAGGCCTCCTTACTGTCCCTAGAATGTCTAAGCAAACAGCTGGAGGCAGGGCTTTCTCCTATAGAGCAAAATTTTTATGGAATGCTCTGCCTATCCATGTGAGAGACACAGACTCGGTCTCAACCTTTAAGTCTTTATTGAAGACTCATCTCTTCAGTAGGTCCTATGATTGAGTGTAGTCTGGCCCAGGAGTGTGAAGGTGAACGGAAAGGCACTGGAGCAACGAACCGCCCTTGCTGTCTCTGCCTGGCCGGTTCCCCGCTCCACTGGGATTTTCTGCCTCTAACCCTATTACAGGGGCTGAGTCACTGGCTTACTGGTGCTCTTCCATGCTGTCCCTGGGGGGGTGCGTCGCTTGAGTGGGTTGAGTCACTGACGTGATCTTCCTGTCCGGGTTGCCCCCCTCCCCCCCCTTGGGTTGTGGCGGAGTTCATTGTGGGCCATACTCGGCCTTGTCTCAGGATGGTAAGTTGGTGGTTGGAGATAACCCTCTAGTGGTGTGGGAGCTGTGCTTCGGCAGAGTGGGTGGGGTTATATCCTGCCTGTTTGGCCCTGTCCGGGGGTATCGTCGGACGGGGCCACAGTGTCTCCCGACCCCTCCTGTCTCAGCCTCCAGTATTTATGCTGCAGTAGTTTATGTGTCAGGGGGCTAGGGTCGGTCTGTTATATCTTTAGTATTTCTCCTCTCTTATCCGGAGTCCTGTGTGAATTTAAGTATGCTCTCTCTAATTAGATCTCTTTTTCTTTCTTTCTCTATCTCTCTCTCTCTCTCTCTCTCTCTCTCTCTCTCTTTCTCTCTCTCTCTCTCTCTCTCTCTCTCTCTCTCTCTCTCTCTCTCTCTCTCTCTCTCTCTCTCTCTCTCTCTCTCTCTCGGAGGACCTGATCATTAGGACCATTCCTCAAGGCCTACCTGGCCTGATGACTTCTTGATGTACCCAGTCCACCTGGCCGTGCTGCTTTTCCAGTTTCAACTGTTCTGCCTATTCTATGAACATTTTAAAATCTTGTCCATGTTCTGTTATAATCTGCACCCGGCACAGCCAGAAGAGGAATGCCCACCCCTCACAGCCTGGTTCCTCTCTAGGTTTCTTCCTAGGTTCTGGCCTTTCTATGGAGTTTTTCCTAAACACCGTGCTTTTACACCTGCATTGCTTGCTGCTTGGGGTTTTAGGCTGGGTTTCTGTACAGCACTCTGTGACATCAGCTGATGTAAGAAGGACTTTATAAATACATTTGATTTGATTTGATTTGTTGCACCTTGATAGGATGCAAGCGAGGGCACTCAGGATGTGCGATGGTGCATTTAAAACTACACCGGTTGAGGCTTTACAAGTAGATACTGGGGAAATGCCACTAGCCCTTAGAAGAGTTAAGATGGCCCTTGCATACTGGGCAAGACTGAAGGGTAGTATGGCAGATCATCCTACACTGGCAGTATTGGAAGACTGTTGGGATTATGAACAATATCAAAAGAGCGGTTTTGACCCAGAAATTGGAAAAAGGGTTGATGAATATGGACTGTAGGGCCATCTGTGGCAATAGGATATGTGCCACCGTGGCTTTATACAAGACCTAATGTTGATCTGAGCCTGATTGAAGAAAATAAACAGTGGTGTGAAGAAGATAATGTAGGAACAATAGTGGATCAATATATTAGTAATCAGTTTGATTATTGTCTTGCAGTGTGTACAGATGGTTCAAAGGATCCCATGAATAAGAAGACAGCAGCAGGTGTATTGTTTTCTGATTTCAATGTTAATCTATGCAAGAGACTAACTAATGATTTGTCTGTATATTCAACAGAAATGGTTGCGATAATGTTTGGATTGCAATGGATAGATGAGGTGCAACCAGGAAGAGTAGTAATATGTTGGGACTCTGCATCAGTGTTTGGTAGTTTAAGATCTGGAAAGTCAGAACGTGAGGATTTATGGGTAAAAATAATGATGCTGTTGTTAGGTTAAGAAGGAAATGGTATTGAAATTCAGTTCTGTTGGATTTCGGCTCATACAGGAGTGAATGGAAATTATACAGTAGATATAATAGCAAAAAGAGCAGTGAAAAATAATATACAGGTGCAGATGGGTAGAGGGGAAATTAAAACATTGATTCGGAAAAATGGGTTACATTGCTGGCAGAGACAATGGGATGAAAGTAGTAAGGGCGGACACGTTTATAGTACAAGGAAATCTGTACGGGAGATAGTGTCATATAATGGCAACAGAAGGGAGGAGGTTATGTAGGATGACATTAACATATGGGATTGAATTCATCTTTAAAATTGATAGGGAAACATTGTACTGGAATGTATAATGGATGTATGGTAGAGGAAACAGTTGAACGTATTATTATTTTGTGAAAGGAATGATGTAGAAAGGGAGAGATTGTTTCATAGAGTTAGAGAGGTTGGTCAGGAATGGGTGGTATTTTGGGTGGGGGTGATGGGAGTAGTGAGGTATGTAGGGAATTGTATTTTATTAGAAATTCAGGGTTAGTTAAGAGAATATAGTGGTATAGATAGGTTGTGAACGACCTCACCCTCCAGTACAGTAGGTGGCGGTGTATGCACCTGTCTGTTGGTTGTGATTCGCCAATAAAATGTAAAGAAGAAGAAGTGTCAGAGCAAAAAGCAAGCCATGAGATCAAAGTAATTGTCCGTCAAGATCAGAGACAGGACTGTGCCGAGGCACGGATCTGGGAAAAGGTACCAAAACATGTCTGCAGCATTGAAGGTCCTCAAGAACACAGTGGCCTCCATCATTCTTAAATGGAAAAGTTTGGAACCACCAAGACTCTTCCTAGAGCTGGCCGCCTGGCCAAACTAAGCAATCGGGGGAGGAAGGCCTTGGTCAGGGAGGTGACCAATAGCCCGATGGTCACTCTGACAGACCTCTAGAGTTCCTCTGTGGAGATAGGAGAACCTTGCAGAAGGACAACCTTCTCTGCAGCTCTCCACTAATCAGGCCTTTATGGTAGAGTGGCCAGATGGAAGCCACTCATCAGTAAAAGGCACATGACAGCCCACTTGGAGTTTGCCAAAAGGCACCTAAATGACTCAAGATTCTCTGGTCTGATGGAACCAGACTGAACTCTTTGGCCTGAATGCCAAGTGTCACGTCTGGAGGAAACTCATCACCTGGTCAATACCATTACCTGGTCAATACCATCCCTACGGGGAAGCATTATGGTGGCAGCATCATGCTGTGGGGATGTTTTTCAGTGGCAGGGACTGGGAGACTAGTCAGGATCGAGGAAAGATGAACAGGGCAAAGTACAGAGTGATCCTTGATGAAAACTTTCTCCAGAGAACTCAGGACCTCAGACTGGGGTGAAGGTTCACCTTTGTGGCGGAATAATTGAATTAGTTGAGTAACATAGATAATTAAGATGTCTTATCTGCATAATATGCTTATGTGATATACTTGTTATTAGAATGTATCCCTTTGGACTCTGGTGTTGGCAGTTGCACTTCTTTCCTCAACTGGGGCTCAGTCACCTGGGGCCCAGAGAGGGGAGAGGTCAGGCTTGTCTTTCACATGTCCCTGGTGCTATGCAGAATATCAGAAAGGGAAGAGGACAGGAGGGAACATTGTCTTCATATGTGAATGTGTCTTTACCTATTCTTAAACCATGTGAAGGGATGGCGTGATTAATGGGGAACCAATTACGTGTCTCCACAATGTCTGTGCGCCAGTCACTCCCTCCTTTTACTTTGGGGGATGTGTGTGGTAGTGTCTGGAACTATTGTATGTCATCTCTGATGTTGCACTTATTTTGGGATAGTGTATGACCTAGAGGCTCACTCCCCTCAGTGAGCTTGTCCAGGTGTGTGGTCAAGAAGGGGTTTTACTTGAGATGGGAGTATCTGGAGTTGACAATTGATTTAAGCCATTGGATGAGTTGGTGTTTCTGTGCTATGAAGTACCAGGAATGAGATCTGAACCTCGTCTTAAAGGCCAAACTGAACATAATTTATAGCGAATGCTATCTGGCTGGGGGATACTCCTTTCTCATTTAAAACCTCTCACCTTGTGACCTGTTCCAAACATCTGTGGTTTGTTATGTAGACTAGGGGGTGGATCTTGGCTATAAAAGACCTTGGTACTTTTGTGTTGGCGCTCTCAACGGACCATCAGAGAAGGCGGTGATTCGTTGGCAAGCCATTGCTATTGCAAAGCTCTCACTATTAAAGATTTAGTTTAAGTATAACTCCAACTTGTGTGATAAGTTTGTCTCTCCTCATTTGTTAGTAAAGAAATGAACCACCCCCAGGTGGTAAGGGTAGGCAACGACAATTCTGCCACGCTGATCGTCAACACTTGGGCCCCTCAGGGGTGTGTACTTAGTCCCCTCCTGTACTCCCTGTTCAAATCAAATCAAAGTTTATTTGTCACGTGCGCCGAATACAACAGGTGTAGACCTTACAGTCAAATGCTTACTTACAGGCTCTAACCAATAGTGCAGAAAAAAGGTATTAGGTGAACAATAGGTAAGTAAATAAATAAAAACAACAGTAAAAAAAGACAGGCTATATACAGTAGCGAGGCTATAAAAGTAGCGAGGCTATAAAAGTAGCGAGGCTACATACAGTTAGGCTGATTGAGGTAGTATATGCAAAAAGTCCGGGTAGCCATTTGATTACCTGTTCAGCAGTCTTATGGCTTGGGGGTAAAAACTGTTGAGAAGCCCACGACTGCGTGGCCAAACACGACTCCAACACCATCATTAAGTTTAAGACTGCTGAACAATTAATCAAATGGCCACTGGACTATTACATTGACCCCCCCACAATTTGTTTTGTACACTGCTGCTACTCGCTGTTTATTATCTATGCATAGTCACTTCAAACCTACCTACATGTACAAATTACCTCTAACCTGTACGCCCGCACACTGACTCGGTACCTGACTCGGTATCACAGCGTTGTCAGATTTCAAAAAGGCTTTACGGCGAAAGCACAACATTTGATTGTTTGAGGATAGCACCTACAATATTTAACCATTAGCATAAATTCATAAACCAGCGCGGTTCACACAAAACCCATTTCACAGCAAAAACAAATCCCTTATCTTTTGAAGAACTTCTGCTGAGGGCTTCCCAAGTGTCCAACGAAGACATCCAATGGTTCTTTTGTTATAAAAAGTAATTTATTATATCCATAAATCTCTGGTTGGCGCGTTATGTTCAGAAAATCCAACGTCGAATCGCCGATTGAAACGTGAAGAGAACGCAATCAAATATATCTATAAACTTTTCCTAAACAAATCAAATACCAGTTATAATGCATCCTTAGCTATCTAAAGGGATTGTTCACTGGCCTCATACACATTGGGCTGTTCTAAAAAGATAGTTTGCTGGTTTCATACACAGTGGGCTGTTCTAAAGTGATAGTTCACTGGCCTCATACACGTTGGGCTGTTCTAAATGGACAGTTCACTGGCCTCATACACATTGGGCTGTTCTAAAGGAATAGTTCACTGGCCTCATACACATTGGGCTGTTCTAAAGGGATAGTTCACAGGTTTCAAACATATTGGCCTGTTCTAAAGGGGTAGTTACTGGACTCATACACATAGGGCTGTTCTAAAGGGATTGTTCACAGGCCTAATACACATTTGACTGTTCTAAATGGATAGTTCACTGGCCTAATACAAATTGGGGCTTTGTAAGGGGATAGTTCACTGCCCTCATAAATATAGGGCTGTTGTAAAGGGATTGCTCACTGGCCTCATACACATTTGGCTGTTCTAAATGGATAGTTCACTGGCCTAATACAAATTGGGGCTTTGTAAGGGGATAGTTCACTGCCCTCATAAACATAGGGCTGTTGTAAAGGGATTGTTCACTGGCCTCATACACATTTGGCTGTTCTAAAGAAATAGTTACCTTGTCTAATACACATTGGGCTGTTCTAAAGGGATAGTTATTGGACTCATGCACATTGGGCTGTTGTAAAGGGATATTTTGCAGGTTTCATACATATTTGGCTGTTCTAAAGGGATAGTTACTGAACTTATACACTTTTGCTGTTGTAAAGGGTTAGTTCGCAGGTTACATACATTTTGGGCTGTTCTAAAGGGATAGTTCACTGGACTCATACACATTGAACTGTTCTAAAGGGATAGTTCACTGGACTCAAACACATTGGTCTGTTCTAAATGGATAGTTCACTGGCCTCGAACACGTTGCACTATTGTAAAGGGAAAATTCACTTGCCTCATACACATTGGGCTGTTCTGAAGGGTTAGTTCACTGTCCTCATACACACCGGCCTGTTCTAAATGCATAGTTCACTGGCCTCGTACACATAGGGTTGTTCTAAATGGATAGTTCACTGGCCTCATACACATAGGGCTGTTCTAAATTGATAATTCACTAGCCTCATACACATAGGCCTGTTCTAAATGGATAGTTCACTGACCTCTTACACATTGGGCTGTTTTAAAGGGATAGTTCAGTACCCTCATACACATAGGGCTGTTCTGAAGGAATAGTTCACTGTCCTCATACACACCGGCCTGTTCTAAATGCATAGTTCACTGACCTCTTACACATTGGGCTGTTTTAAAGGGATAGTTCAGTACCCTCATACACATAGGGCTGTTCTGAAGGAATAGTTCACTGACCTCTTACACATTGGGCTGTTGTAAAAGGATAGTTCGCTGGTTTAATTCATATTGGGTTGTTCTCAAGGGATAGTTCACTGGCCTCATACCCATTGGGCTGTTCTAAATGGATAGTTCACAGGCCTCATACAAATTGGTCTGTTGTTAAGGGATAGATCACTGGCCTCATACACATTGGGCTGTTCTATAGAAATAGTTCACTTGCCTCATACACATTGGGCTGTTCTAAAGGGATAGTTACTGGACTCAAGCACATAGGGCTGTTGTAAAGGGATAGTTTGCAGGTGTCATACATATTTGGCTGTTCTAAAGGGATAGTTACTGAACATATACACTTTTGCTGAAGTAAAGGGATAGTTCGCAGGTTTCATACATATTGGGTTGTTCTGAAGGGATAGTTACTGAACTCATACACATTGGGCTGTTGTAAAGGGATCGATCGCAGGTTTCATACGTTTTTGGCTGTTCTATAGGGATAGTTCACTGGCCTCATACACATAGGGCTGTTGTAATGGGATAGTTTGCAGGTTTCATACACATTGGGCTGTTCTAAAGGGATAGTTACTGGACTCATACACATCGGGCTGTCCTAAAGTGATAGTTACTGGACTCATACACATCGGGCTGTAGTAAAGGGATAGTTTGCAGGTGTTATACATATTGGGCTGTTCTAAAGGGATAGTTACGGAACTCATACACATTGGTCTGTTGTAAAGGGATAGTTCACTGGCCTCATACACATTGGGCTGTTCTAAAGGAATAGTTCACTGGCCTCATACACATTGGACTTTTGTAAAGGGATAGTTCACTGGCCTCATACACTTTGGACAGTTCTAAAGGAATAGTTCACTGGCCTCATACACATTGGACTTTTGTAAAGGGATAGTTCACTGGCCTCATACACATAAGGCAGTTCTAAACGAATAGTTCACTGGCCTCATACACATTGGGCTGTTGTAAAGGGATTGATCGCAGGTTTCATACATTTTTGGCTGTTCTATAGGGATAGTTCACTGGCCTCATACACATTGGGCTGTTCTAAAGGGATAGATCACTGGACTCATACACATTGTACTATTCTAAATGGATAGTTACTGGACTCATACACATTGGACTGTTGTAAAGGGATAGTTAACTGGCCTCATACACATTGGACTGTTGTAAAGGGATAGTTATCTGGCCTCATACACATTGGTCTGTTGTAAAGGGATAGTTAACTGACCTCATACACATTGGACTGTTGTAAAGGGATAGTTAACTGGCCTCATACACATTGGACTGTTGTAAAGGGATAGTTAACTGGCCTCATACACATTGGACTGTTGTAAAGGGATAGTTAACTGCCCTCATACACATTGGACTGTTGTAAAGGGATAGTTAACTGGCCTCATACACATTGTGCTGTTGTAAAGGGATAGTTAGCAGGTTTCATACATATTGGGCTGTTCTAAACGTATAGTTACGGAACTCATACACATTGGGCTGTTGTAAAGGGATAGTTCACTAGCCTCATACACATTGGGTTGTTCTAAAGGGATAGTTCACTGGCCTCATACTCATTGGGCTGTTCAAAATGGATAGTTTACAGGCCTCATACCCATTGGGCTGTTGTTAAGGGATAGATCACCGGCCTCATACACATTGGGCTGTTCTATAGAAATAGTTCACTTGCCTCATACACATTGGGCTGTTCTAATAGGATAGTTACTGCACTCATGCACATAGTGCTGTTGTAAAGGGATAGTTTGCAGGTTTCATACATATTTGGCTGTTCTAAAGGGATAGGTACTGAACTCATACACTTTTGCTGTAGTAAAGGGAGAGTTCGCAGGTTTCATACATATTGGGTTGTTCTAAAGGGATAGTTACTGAACTCATACACATTGGGCTGTTGTAAAGGGATTGATCGCAGGTTTCATACGTTTTTGGCTGTTCTATAGGGATAGTTCACTGGCCTCATACACATTGGGCTGTTCTAAATGGATAGTTCACTGGCCTCGAACACATTGCACTATTGTAAAGGGATAGTTCACTTGCCTCATACACATTGGGCTGTTCTATAGGGTTAGTTCACTGTCCTCATACACACCGGCCTGTTCTAAATGCATAGTTCACTGGCCTCATACACACTGGGCTGTTCTAAATGGATTGTTCACTGGCCTCATACACATAGGGCTGTTCTAAATGGATAATTCACTAGCCTCATAAACATAAGCCTGTTCTAAATGGATAGTTCACTGGCCTCATACACATAGGGCTGTTCTGAAGGAATAGTTCACTGACCTCTTACACATTGGGCTGTTGTAAAGGGATAGTTCGCAAGTTTAATTCATACTGGGTTGTTCTAAAGGGATAGTTTACTGGCCTCATACCCATTGGGCTGTTCTAAATGGATAGTTCAC
>QNTS01002637.1:32238-95458 GCA_003317085.1 Hucho hucho
CTCATACACATTGGGCTGTTCTAAGTGGATAGTTCACTGGCCTCATACACATTGGGCTGTTCTAAAGGTAAAGTTCACTGGACTCATACACATTGGGCTGTTCTAAAGGGATAGTTACTGGACTCATACACATCGGGCTGTTGTAAAGGGATAGTTACTGGACTCATACACATCGGGCTGTTGTAAAGGGATCGATCACTGGACTCATACACATTGTGCTATTCTAAATGGATAGTTCAGTGGCAACATACACATTGGGCTGTTTTAAAGGGATAGTTCACTGGCCTCATACACATTGGGCTGTTCTATAGAAATAGGTCACTTGCCTCATACACATTGGATTGTTCTAAAGGGATAGTTACTGAACTCATGCACATTGGGCTGTTGTAAAGTGATAGTTCACTGGCCTCATACAAATTGTGCTGTTCTAAATGGATAGTTCACTGGCCTCATACACAATGGGATTTTCTAAATGGATAGTTCACTGGCCTCATACACATTGGGCTGTTCTAAAGGTATAGTTCACTGGCCTCATATACATTGGGCTGTACTAAAGGGATAGTTTACTGGCCTCATACACATTGGCTGTTCTAAAGGGATAGTTACTGGACTTATGCACATTGGGCTGTTCTACATGGATAGTTCACTGGCATCATTCACGTTGGGCTGTTTTAAAGTGAGAGTTCACCCAAATTACACATTGACAGATAACTGGCAATATATGGATCACAATTTAGCGTTAGCATAATTGAATGCAAAACAATGAGAGAACTCTGAACAGTGTTGCTACGTCAACTCAGTCACCAATGCATTACATGTTAATATAAGAAGAAGATAATATTGCAAAAGTTGTTTCTAAAATGTTAATCATTAAATAGATTACACAGCAACACATATGTAAGGAGGTTCCCAGGTTACATCAGCTAGGTGACAGACCTCTAGGACACTAAAGGGCTGTCCTTTATTGATAACTAGGCAATAAAAAGGGCCTGTCAGGGAGCAGTCACACAGGGGTCTGTCACAACTGAAGGTAGCCTTCAGCTCTGGTCGTGGACTGACATCCAGGAAGAGAGAAGTATGCATGCTTTAATTATAATACAACGGTGGGTCTAATCCTGAATGCTGATTGGTTTAAAGAGTATTCCAGGGTTCTCTGGCATTATCACTTAAATATGGTAGATGTAATTCATGTGTTTTCATTAGGCAAAGAAAAATGTGTGATATAAGCACAGTTGCAAAAAATATATACATGTATATATGTATTCTTTTGAATTTTTGTTTTTTTCGTTATAGTTGTAGAGATGTGTTCTTTCTGTCAAATTTGTTGCAGTCACAACAACATAATGTTTGTTGCAGTAGGCAACATTGTGCTCTTTTAATTCAGTATATTCATTGGACAAACATATGTTCTGAAGACGATATGACTATTTCTGTATTATTTCAGGTGGGCTGCTTTCCAGAAGGCAATTACAAAATCATTCTACGGTAGTTATGTATACAAACTCTACATACATGTTGACCATGGAATCACTGGTCATAGCTCCATCAGGTGTTTACCCAGCGTTCCTTTTTGGAACCCTTACGTACTGTTTCATTGTGTTTTGCAACGTGACGGTTTTATCCACCATAGCCCTGGACAGAAAGCTGCATAAACCCATGTTTTTCCTACTCTTCAACATGCCTATCAATGACTTGATTGGTGCTACAGCCTTCTTCCCTCAGCAGGTGGTGAGCATCCTGGCTCAGAACAGGTCCATCTCTTACCCTGCATGCTACCTCCAGGCTCTGCTCGTCCACCTGTACGGAGCTGGCTCCTTAACTATCCTGACTGGCATGGCTTATGACAGGTATATCGCAATCTGCTGTCCACTGAGGTATAACTCCATCATGAGTTCCAATAACTTGATGAAAATCATAATTTTCATGTGGCTTTTGGTTATTACCCTGATTGTGGTTCTGCTGGCTCTGGTCACTCGCTTCAAGATCTGCAGAACAACAATAGTGGATATTTATTGTAACAATCCGTCATTGGTGAGGCTCATTTGTGATGATACACGTATAAACAACTACTATGGGTTGTTGATAACAGTTGTCTTTCAGGGTGTATCGTTGATAGTGGTTATATTTACATATATCCAGATCCTGCTCACCTGTGTCATGAATAAGTCGTCTGACGCCCGGAGCAAGGCCATTCAGACATGTGGTACACATCTTGTAGTGTTCTTATTCTTAGAGTTCAACGCCTGCTTTAGCCTGATAGCTCATCGATTTGAGCAAGCAGCCCCTTCCTTGAGGAGGGCTTTTGGAGTATCAGTTATGGTGTTCCCTCCCATTCTCAATCCCCTCATATATGGTCTAAAAACTAAAGAAATTCGCCAAAATGTTCTGGGTTTCTACAAACGAAAGGTATCTTCAGTTAAATGAGAATAAATACTGTACATGAATCTGTATAATACATGGCATGGGCTTTAGACAGATTTTAAGGCGTTCCCAATAAAATGAAGAAATGCTCCTTTGTAAATCAGTCAATGAAAATTAGAGTTGTGTTCCGTCTTTCTGTGCAAGACAATGACTAATTTTATTGATTTGTTAGAGGTTAAAATGTGTAATGGGTTGGCTGCATCATGTTGAGTAAATTGTGTGTAACTTGTTTGTTTTGTCAATCTTCAGCATTTTAATAACAATAACTGTCACGACTTCCGCCGAGGTCGGTTCCATTGGTTTTGTGCTTGTTTTACATACCTGGTTCCAATCCCCCAATTACTTGTTCATTATTTAACCCTCTGTTCCCCCATGGTTGTTTGTGAGTGATTGTTTATTGTATTGCGGTCCGTTATTGTGGGCTTGGCATTCTTTGACGTGTATTGTTATTATTGTTGAGTAAATTGCTTTTATTACTCATATCTGCTGTCCTGCGCCTGACTCCTCTACACCTCTACACCAGCTACACACAGACGCATTACAATAACAAAGACAGCACGAAATAGTGTGTGTGTGTGTGTGCGTGTGTGTGCAGCTTGGTCCTGACTGACTTGACGTCCATGTAGAATACATTTTTAATATATATATATTTTTTAATTTAACCTTTATTTAACTAGGCAAGTCAGTTAAGAACAAATTTGTCAGTTGTCTGCTGTACGTGGATAATTAAGTTGTATTGTATAATTGTTATGCCTGTACTTTGTCCCCGTGAGAAGGTAGGCCTATCTGTGATAGAAAGACAAAGAATTGCCTATATAATGGCACCACAGTATAACGAGTCAGTCATTTCTGTTTTTGAAAGGTGTACAGTAGGCTTTTTCTAGCATAAATCATTTGTGGATCCCCTTTTTTTATATAAAGAAATCTGAACTGGTCCAATGGATAACTTTTTTTATCAAATCCATCTTCTGTTTTGACACTGCAAGGCTGTTATCTCCCCCCTGAAAGTGCCTTTGCTGCACTGAGCTGTATGATCATTCTCTTCTGTAACCTGGTCTTGATTTTTACCATCGTCCTCAACAGGAGTCTCCACCAGCCTATGTACCTTCTGCTGCTAAACCTTCCCGTCAATGACCTTACAGGCTCCACTGCACTCTTTATGCAGGTCATCAAAGAGCTTTTACTTGAGACAGGGACCATTCAGTACTCTGCCTGTGTCACACCAGCTTTCTTTATTCATATCTATGGGACTGGAGCAGTGACTGCTATGGCATGTGACAGATATATTGGCATATATTGACCTTTGAGGTACAACACAATTATGACCAATTCTCATAGCAGGACAATCATCACACTTATATGGGTGTGTGACTTGATTTTGATGAGGGTGCTCTTTTGGGTTACCACGCTGTAGATCTCTGACACACTCCTGCTGTGACAACCCCTCCCTGTTGAAACTGGTCTGTGCTAACACAGCCGTCAATAATGGACTCTTTATTCCTGCATTCATGCAGGTCATAATGGTCTAAACAACTCTCTACACTTACTTTAATATACTTGTCACATGTTTCAGGAACTAAGGATCAGCAAAGTTCTGCAGACTTGTGCTACACATTTAATATTTTCTCCTCTTCACGTGTTTAGGGCTTCTCACCGTTATTTCAAACAGACTGAGCCAATTTCCCCCGCAATTCATAGGGGTTTCCACAACTTCTTCGGGATCGGTTTCCCTTCCACGGGACGGTTGAGCTAACGTAGGCTAATGCGATTAGCATGAGTTTGTAAGTAACAAGAACATTTCCCAGGACATAGACATATCTGATATTGGCAGAAAGCTTAAATTCTTGTTAATCTAACGGCACTGTCCAATTTACAGTAGCTATTACAGTGAAAGAATACCATGCTATTGTTTGAGGAGAGTACACAATTTTGAACATGAAAAGTTATTAATAAAAAAATTTGACATATTTGGCCAGTCCTGATACAACATTTTGAACAGAAATGCAATGTTTTTTTGGATCAGTCTAAAGCTTTTCAAATACACTGATGCCATGTAGTGGCCAAAATCTAAATTGCACCTGGGCTGGAATAATACATGATGGCCTTTCTCTTGCATTAAAAAAAATATGGTACAAAAAAAAATACAAAAGAACGGTAGGTTTTTCTTTGTATTATCTTTTACCAGATCTATTGTGTTATATTCTACTACATTCCTTTCACATTTCCATAAACTTCGAAGTGTTTCCTTTCAAATGGTACCAAGAATATGCATATCCTTGCTTCAGAACCTGAGATTCCCAAATCTAACTGCCTGTATGTCATTTTAGGCAAGAATTGAAAAGAAAGGGGCTAATCCTTAAGAGGTTTTAATATTCCTCCCAACTTTAAATCCAATCACATATTGTCTTAAAACAAAGAATATCAGAGTAAATGTAATTAATTTCTTTCAGACAAAGATCTTTCCATCCTAGTCTGTTTTCAGAAGTAGACATAGATTTGAAAATAACTACTACATCATTTATCTAAAACTATTTGAATTGTTGACATTTGTCACAATCTATTCAGTGTGGTTGTATTTTGGCTATTTTGCAGGATTTTACAGTCTGGCAGCTTGATGTACCAATTGTTGTTATATTCATGTATCACTTGTATTCCAAAACCAATAAGCCATTTAGAACACCGTCACGTGATTTCTAACGGACATGGGAAATTATATAACAATCATTGTTGGGTGCCATTCATTTTCAGCCATAGGAAGTCAATGTTAATCAAAGACTGATTTAGTTGGAACAAAATAAATAACCTCAGAAAAAATGGTATGGGGCAACCAACAACAGTCAATGTAAGTAGAAGATCATATTTTGAATTAACTAGTAAGGAGGTTTCAGGCCTGTACTTTGTGTGGATTGTCAAGGTTTCACAAGAAAATGTAAATCATGCTGTCAATGGGAAGATTGCATACTCCTCTTGTTCTCTCTCCTCGGCTCCTTCTCAAAACCCATTGGATAAGAAAGCCAGAGGTCCCTCCCCTCTGGCCTTCTCCTCCAATGGGATTTGAGAAGGAGATGAGAAGAGCGGAGAGAGGACGCGAGAAATATGCAATTGAGACCTTCCCTAAGACATCAAACTACGAGAGACATTAAAAGCAATTTGATGACTCTTATGATGAAGGCCATCCTGTGATATCTTTGATCATGGTTATAATGGGGCGGCAGGTAGCCTAGTGGTTAGAGCATTGGGCTGGTAACAGAAAGGTTGCTGGATTGAATCCCAGAGCTGCCAAGGAAAAAATATGTCCTTCTGCTACTGAACAAGGCAGTTAAACCACTGTTCCAAGGCCATCATTGAAAATAAGAATTTGTTCTTAACTGATTTTCCTAGTTAAATGAAGGTAATATATATAACAGTATGTGTTGAAGAATGACTCCAGCTCATTTCATAATATTATTTGGTGCCTATCTCTCATATTTCATACTGTATAAAGATGGATCAACACCACAGATGGCGAGAGACATGGACTGATTAGACATTAGACTTCTATTCATCTGTGAAAATGTGTCTAAAATGGATAAAACGATTTCCAATATCCATCTTCAACGTTGGTCTGTTTTGGTAAAATAATGTTATTTTGCCCAATTTACACTCCAGTTGTCTTTCCCTGGATTCTCAAATACTAACACTAACTAGGGGTGGCAGGCAGTTAAGAGGGCCAGTAACCGAAAGTTCACTGGTTCAAATCCCTGAGCTGACTAGGTGAAAAATCTGTCTGTGCCCTTGAGCAAGGCACTTCACCCTTATTGCTCATGTAAGTCTCTCTGCTGAATGACTAAAATGTCAAAGTAATTGTTATACATCTCATATGTAGGTCTATGAATTATGTCTGGAGTATTTGGCCGTCTCTTCACGTTAAAGATACATCAATGTGTTTGTTGTATGATGACGAGATGTAGGCCTAATTGTTCCTCTTCTCTCCATCTTCCAAACCCATGTTTAGTTTGTGGATACCACAAACAAGACATATTTCAAATGTATAAAATGAGACATACACATTTCTATTTAGGTCTGGGATGCTGATTAGAACAATGTTGATGAACTGACAAAAAAGGAACACATTTCGTTGTCCAAGTTAGTTTACAGCGCCCTCTAGTGATTTTGTTCTGCACAAAATACAGCATGGAATGCACACTGAATATAACTCTGTTCCACTATTGTTTCACTTCACTGATTGAGTCTGGAAATTCTCCAGTCGAGGCACTTGATCAGCGTCCTCTCAGTAACTATGGGCGGGTTTAGCCCACATGGCTTCTGAAGATTTGGTCTGCTGATTGGTTGAACATCATGTTGCATAGCACCCTTCATCAGAACACAGATTCATTTCAGTGCCATACAGGTTGAATCAATTACATAAAACAATACTAAAAAGGATACAATTACAAATACAAATGCAAACTGAGAATGTGTCAGGAAAAGAGTGGTGGAAAGTGTGGTTTACAAATTGAAAAAATTATTCACATAATTTATTTGATATTTTATGAGAAAAGTGGTATTCCAGTTGACAGTTTTCAAACATAAAACCATAGTAAAAATGAAAATACTGTATATGGAGGAAATTGTATTTGCTAATTAAACCTATTAAATTAGTTTTTGTGGTATTTCTGGTAACTTGAAACACAATCACATAAATTGACTAATAAATTGACTAATAATAATAATAATAATAATAATATATATATATATATATTTACCCTTTAATTAGACAGATATAAACAGAGGAGGAGAAAGGCAAGTGGAACAACACAGGACAACACAGGGATTAGCGTGGCGTGGAACACACATTCCACGTCGTTCATTATTTTTCAGAGAAAGTATAGCCATTCTTTGATTATCCCTTACTGGACGTGCAGAGCCTGTGGTCTAGCAGTAACTCTCACGGCCAGTCATATACTGCTCTGCATCGGAGACCAGGGATCAATCCCTGAGTCCACCCTGTCTACTGTTGTCCCACTTGCCTGTCTCCTCCACTGTGCCATGACAATGAGCACATCCACCTATAGCTCCTCTTCTGGTACCTATGCTTTCTAACACACTGTGACTTCTCTAAGCTTTCTAAGACACTGTGACTTCTCTATGCTTTTGAACATACATTCCTCTTGAGTATTGTTTTCCTTTACAATAGAATTGTAAAAGTATAACAAACAGAATTAACGTTACATTATTAAGTTACACTATTGACTTTTACTGCTCTAACTGAACCTTTGGCCATGGAGAAAAGCTGAAGTAATTTCACTCTAATCTTTTTAGTTTTGATACCATATATTACTGGGTTCAAACCTGAAGGAAATATGACAAATATCATTCCTGCGAATGTCTGAAGTAGGAGCGGAGTGTTTGGTATTCGATACACAAGGACAACAATGATACCTGAGAACTCATAGATTAGAAAGACAAGCAGGTGTGTGGCACATGTATGCAAGGCCTTTAGCTTGGCATCAGAGTCACTACTTTTAAAGCATGTGAATAGAATGAATGAGTAGGAGAACACCACAGAAAAAGCCCCTCCCCCATGGAGTACACCTGTAATAAATAATCCATAGATGTTGTTCACTGTGGTGTCTGTTGCACAGGTCAGTCTTAACAGGGACACGTTGTCACAATAGATGTTCACGATAACTGTTTTACAAACAGGGAAACGCAACGTGAGCCCGAACAGGATCCCCACCAGTAGAAAGTCAATCAGCCAAGCAGAGGCAATGAGACTTACAACAGTGTTCTTAGTCATGATGGAGTGGTACCTTAGTGGATGACAGATAGCTATGTAGCGATCAAACGACATGATAGACAATATTAGAAGTGTCGCTCCGCCATACATATGAATACAGAAAGCCTGAATCAAGCATGCTGGGTAAGTGATGTGCCTATCTTCAGACAATACATATGACAAGACCCTTGGAATCATGGCACTGATACCGATCAAGTCATTGATGGATAAGTTAAAAAGGAACAGATACATAGGCCCGTGTAGATTTCTGTTGAAAGCTATAACCGCAAGCAAAGACAGATTACTGAACAATGTAAATAAGTAGACGAGGGAGCCTATTAGGACAGTCAAATATTTCCCTTCAGAGGACAAGTCTATTTTGCCCATTATGAAAACAGCGTTGAGTACATCTATGGTTCGGTTCCCCATCCTCCTGTAGCGTCGAACCTCACGACAGCTTCACACCAGCTTTGAAGAGTGTTAAAAATGTCCCAAAACATTAACTTAAATGTACAGCAATTGTAATTCACTGATAGCCTTGGATATGTAGAATGCAGAACATCAGTGTTAATAGTTATGGAAGCATGTGGTAGCATGTATATTTATAAGACATCTGATCCTGTGCTTTGTGGTTCTACAACCTTACCTCAAACGATTATTGGTCTGTCATTAATAATGTATTAATGTATTTTGGAGGCTGTGATTGGACAATGTAATTCAGGGGTGTCAAACTTATTCCATGGAGGGCTGAGTGTCAGTTTGTTTTTGGTTTTTCCTTTAAATGAAGACCTAGACAACCAGGTCAGGGGAGTACCTTACTAATTAGTGACCTTAATTCATCAATCAAGTAAAAGGGTGGAGCGAAAACACGCAGATACTCGGCCTTCCGTGTAATGAGTTTGACACTTGATGTAAATGATTAGATCATCACTCTCAGAATGCAAATGTCGTATCAGGATGCCAACTACAGCTGAACTAAGACTTTTCGTACATTTACAAAACGTATAAACCTGGCACATGAGATTACATATTCAGATTTAACAAATTATTAACTATTCTTAAAAAAGAAGCATATTTCATTGGGAGCCTTTGTTTTCTAGTGCAATAAACTTCCCACAATCAGAAACTATATAATACTCTAAGAAAAGGTGGCTCTTCTAAGCTTCAACAAAACCTTTAAAAAAAACATTTCGTTTTATTTGCCGTTAGCCTGGTTATGCACTCACTGCAGACCAGACATGTGGTAAAATAGTATTTAGTATTTCAGCCATTTAAATGACTTTCCAAAATAAGTATTCAGATAACCTTTATTTGAAAAACAAGTAGTTGAAGATTTGAATGTATTTGGAAATATACTTGAAAAGTATTTGAAAATACTCAAATACACTGACTATTTGAAAATGGTATTTTAAATAAGTATTTGAAGATCCTGTCAAGTACAATTTGTTTGACTATTTGGTTTTTACAAATAACCATTCAAATATTCAAATAAAAGTATTTGTTTTGGGCTGTGTAATTGAAAATAATCAAATATTTAAATAATAAATACAAAAATGTTGAAATAACTAATACTCAAATACACGTTTGCTACAGACATGCTTTGGCAGGGCCATGGTTGTTCAGGCCTTTCATCAGAGCAAAGCCCTGTAACTTGGTGACTGATGAACCATATGTTCTGCAGATAAAGCACTTGAATAGTAAAAAAAGAAAGAAAGAGAGATGGTTACTAAAGGGAGGATGGAAGGATTTTATAGTGGTTTTATAGTAAAAGTGAACAGTCTTTCACATGATTCATACACTATTTTGGTATTATAAAAAAAGATACAATTTAACTTTAATTGGATGTTCTTGATGGGTGGAGCCTTTCCCCTCAACTTTTGTCAGCTAATTTCTGTTTACTTACAGTATGTCTTATTTCACCAAAGATGAGGAGAGAGTTGTATAGTCTGTCATATCAGACTGCATTCATACATTTGTTGTCGCAAGCTGTAGCGTTCTTTATTAGCCATTTATATTAACGGCCTATATATAATGCATTATGCATGAGTTACTGAAAACAATGTCACTTTTGTGCTATCAGCGTTCATAACTGTCTACGAGACTATTACAGAAACATTCATTTACAAACAAAGCTTGTTTTATAAGGAGGATGGGATCCACTCAAATCATTTGGGTTCCACATTTTTCAGAGCATTATAAGGCTGCGTTGAGACAATGACTTATCAAGGACCCAAGCCCAGCTCAGCTAACCCTACCATTGTGACACAGAGCTGGCGTAATGCTTCAGAAAATGTACATCATACCAGGGGCGTTGGTAGACACAATGTAAGTAACCTAATTTATGTCCCTCTAACTGCCCTGAATGCCTCTGCTGATCCTACAGCTTTTGTATGCAGTTATCATGTGTCCATGAACCAGATTTATACGGTTAGCACTGAGGGGGTGTGCCTTAGCAGGAAATCCACTGTGTGCGGATCACCCTGCACTAACATAAATAACATGAGCATGTCTACTTCTGCTAAGCTTCCCAGTAAAGCAATGAAAACAATCAAGCATCCCAGAAAAGTGCTAAATATAGCCCATATTAACATATGTAGCTTAAGAGACAAGGTTCATGAAATCAATCATTTTCTAGTAACAGATGACATTCATATTCTGACAATCTCTGAAACTCACTTAGATAATTCCTTTGATGATACAGTGGTAGCAATTCATGGTTATAACATCTACAGAAATGACAGAAATGCCAATGGTGGAGGTGTTGACTTTTATATTCAGAACCACATTCCTGTAAAGCTTAGAGAGGATCTCCTGTTAAATACTGTTGAAGTAATATGGCTACAGGTTCATCTGCCTCACCTAAAGCCCATTCTGGTGGGAAGCTGCTTTAGACCACCATGTGAGAACAGTCAGTATGTGAAATGCTTGATAATGTATGTGATATCAACAGAGAGGTATATTTTCTGGGTGATTTAAATATTGACTGGCTTTTGTCAAGCTGCCCAATCAAGAAAAAGTTTCAAACTCGAACTATTACCTGCAACCTGGTTCAGGTTAACTGTCAACCTACCTGGGTAGTTATAAACAGCACAGAAACAAAATCATCAACATGTATTGATCACATCTTTACTAATGCTGCAGCAATTTGCTTTAAAGCAGTAATCAAATCCATCGGCAGTAGTAATCCATAGACTGAGCCTAATATAGTGTATAAGAGATCATATAATACGTTTTGTAGTGGTTCCCATGTTGTTGATGTAAATAATATTTGATGGTCTGTGGTGTGTAATGAAGATCAACCAGAAGCTGCATTTGACACATTTATGAAATTGCTCATTCCAGTTACTAATACGCATGCACCCATGACTGACTGAAAATGACTGTAAAAACTGTTAAATCCCAGTGGATTGATGAGGAATTTAAAAATCATATGGTTGAGTGGGATGAGGCAAAAGGAATGGCAAATAAGTCTGGTTGCACAACTGATTGGCAAACGCACTGAAAATTGAGAAATCATGTGACTAAACTGAATAAAAAGAAGAAGAAGCTACACTATAAAACAAAAATAAATTACATAAAGATTGATAGTTAAAAAGCTTTGGAGCACCTTTAATGAAATTTTGGGCAAAATGGCAAACTCAGCTCCACCATTCACTGAATCAGTCATCAAAAACTCAACTGATATTGCAAATTCATTTAATGATTTTTTAATTGGCACGATTAGCAAATTTAGGCATGACATGCCAGCAACAAATGCTGACACTACACATCCAAGTATAACTAATCAAATTATGAAGACAAGAATTGTACAAAGAGGAAGAGGTGAAAAATGTATTTATGTTAATCAACAATGACAAGCCACCGGGGTCTGACATCTTGGATGGAAAATTACTGAGGATAATAGTGGACGATATTGCCACTCCTATTTGCCATATCTTCAATTTTAGCCTACTAGAAAGTGTGTGCCCTCAGGCCTGGAGGGAAGCAAAAGTCATTCCGCTACCTAAGAATAGTAAGGAGTAACCCTGGATTGTAAACTGTCATGGTCAAAACATGTTAATACAACAGTAGCTAAGATGGGGAGAAGTCTGTCCATAATAAACTGCTGCTCTGCATTTTTAACAACACTATCAACAAGGCAGGTCCTACAGGCTCTAGTTTTGTCGCACCTGGTCTACTGTTTAGTCGCGTGGTCAGGTGCCACATGGAGGGACATTCTGGACTATGAAGAGACATACACACAGCCACAGAAACACATACACATGATAGGACAAGCACTTACACACAAGTACACATGGATGTTGTACTGTAAATGTGATAATAGAGCGGTGGCCTGAGGGAACACACTAAATGTATTGGGTAAAGGGATATGAAATGTAATGTCATGTAATATATTAAACTGTATATAACTGCCTTTATGTTGCTGGACCCCAGGAAAAGTAGCTGCTGCCTTGGCAGGAACTAATGGGGATCTTCCATAAATACACATACAAATACAAAATATAACCTCCTGGCTTTTATGAGAACCTATGTAAACTATATTCCTATTTTGCATTTATTGTACAATGCATTACGTACTTGTTGCTCATAGAAAGTATAAGGGCACAAGGCGAGACCCAAATGCAGACACAGGAGGCAGATGGTTGAGCTCCGATAATTATTATAACAAAAGATGTAGGTAAAAGGCAGGTCAGGGACAGGCGAGAGTTCATAAACCAGGTCAGAGTCCAAACAGTACCAGGCAATAGGCAGGCTTGAGCTCAGGACAGTCAGGGGTTCAATGATAAGGTCCGAGTCCAAACAGCTCAAGGGGATAGGCAGGCTCGAGGTCAGAACAGGCAGAGTGGTAAGGCATGTGGGTTCGGCGTCAGGACAGGCAAGGGTCAAAACCAGGAGGGCTAGGAAAAAAAGAGACTGGGAAAACTAGGAGCTAGGAAAAACACTGGTTGACTTGGCAAACAAGACGAACTGGCACAGAGAGACAGGAAACAGTGATAAATGCACCAGGGATAATAAGCGACACCTGGAGGGGGGTGGATACAAGCACAAGGACAGGTGAAACAGATCAAGGTTGTTGGTCATTTAGGAACTATAGTATACACATTTGAAAATATTACATGAAGCATCAAATAGCAGTTTTATACAGGTCAATTGAATCTGGGGCACATTGTGCCTCAATGTTCAATCTTAACATTGAGCATGTGGTCCACAACATGATTTGGAGCTTGATAATGTGCGTATTACAGTTAACAAGCTCTGTGTAAAAGGTGTTTTGTTGACTTGACAGCCGACACCTGATAGGAATGAACATTCATTCTTAGTTAGTTGACTCCCATAAGGATTTATTCAGTGTGCTGTGTATACCACAGACAACAAATGTGTAGTATTATCATCTTCTACAGTGCCTGAACAGAAAATAAAATGTATATGTACATATAACAGTGGATACATTTCTGTAATGAGCTCTGGAGTGTGAGGTCCTCTCTATCTGTCTCCTCTGTTTCAACTGAAATGAAGCTTAGAGATGATGCTCCGACAAAGCACCCAATGGAATTAGACGACACAGTGGTGTCATCATAACCTTCACTTCATAGGCTGCCTCGGTGAACACGTCATTGGAGGGTCTCTCCTCACCTTAGGCCTTGTTATTGAAGAGTACACTTACCAACCATGTGTATACTGTAGCAACCACAATGTTTACATTCTTTGAAACTTTGCTCATTAGGTTAATGACTGCTTTGTTTACAGCAGTGTTGATAGGAAGGGTGCGGCACACATGCTCCTCTCCTGGGTCCCTCTACCTCTCTACTTAGCACTGGTAATGGACCTCTATGGAATGGCTGACAGCAAGAGCCTCAGGTTATTGTGTCAGCCATCTGTGAAAGAGTGGCAATATGTGTGGCAAACTACAGCTGGGGTCACCTCAGCTGGAATGGCTTTGGTCACACTGTACTTTTTTTTTGGAGGCCCAACTCAAAAAGTAACTAGTTCCTCCGCCTTCTTGAGTTCACCCACCTTTTTTTGGCAAAGTGTTGAATGAAATTCTAATTTTGAGTTGGCCAAAACTTTGTTCTGATTCAATGGGACAAGTTGAGGAAATTTTTATCAACTTAAAAGTATGTGTTAAGGAAATGATTCTGACTCATGAGACAAGTTGCTCGACTATGGGTTTTGTTTGTTGACAGATGGCTATTTTAAATGTTTTATTTTGCTTGAGACAAGTAAATAAATGTTGTACGTATCAAATGAATGAACCAGACAGTGGTCTCTTTCAAATCTATCAACACTGACCACCAGTGACTATCATAAATCATATTTGCTTTGGTCTGTTTCCAGCTATGGCTTCCTCTAGCAGTTCCAACGTTCTATCTGTCTGGATGTGTTCACTGAGCCAGTGTCCATCCATGTGGGCAGAACTACTGCAAGGCCTTTGTCAAAGGATATTGGGATAGCACTGACCTGTGCCAGTGTCCTATGTGTAAAAAGACATTGGCATCTTTCAAGAAACACAAGCTGAGGAGAACCTGGAGGACAGCATGAGAGACCCATGGAGCTGTTCTGTAGAATAGACCAAACGTGTGTGTGTGTCAGTTCTGCAGTGAGACAGACCACAAGACTCACAACACTGTCCCTATAGAGGAAGAGTGTGGAGAGAAGAAGGCTCAGACGAGGAAGACTAAGGGTAAAGTTCAGAAGATGAACAGGAAGAAACTTCAGAAGGCGAAGCAGATCAAACAGGCAGTAAAACTCAGCAAGAGAGATACAGAGAGAAAGATGGCAGACAGGGTGCAGGGTGCAGATCTTCACTGCTCTGGTGTACTCCATTGAGAGAAGCCAGGCTCAGCTCACTGTGGAAATTGAGAAGAAACTTAAAGCAGACGAAAGGCGGGCTGAAGGGCTCACTGAAGAGCTGGAGCAGGAACTCACTGAGCCACAGAGTAGAAGCACTGAGTTTGAGCAGTTGTCAGATGTCAGATGTTGAGGACCCTCTACTCCTCCTCCAGAGCTCGCCATCTATCTGCAGCTTCCACTTACCAAGGACTCTAATAAATACATGCTTCTTACAAAACAGGTGTAGACTATCAGTGAAATGCTTACTTACGGGCCCTTCCCTGCAATCCAGAGAAAAACAGAAAAATTATAGGAAAAATAAATAATAACACAAGGAGTAACGATAACTTGGCTATGTACATGGGGTACCAGTACCAAGTCGATGTGCACGGGTACGAGGCAATTGAGGTAGATATATACATATAGGTCTGAGACCAGTGTTCACAGCGATCTGTGTGTGCTGACTGTAAGCGGAGCTGAAGAAGACAATAAAAAGATAAAATAAAAAGAAGTTTACTGAAGTCATGCTGAAGAGGACGCAGCCGTGGATGTGACTGTGGACCCTGATACAGCATGTCCTTATCTCATCCTGTCTGAGGTCGGAGATCAAGTGACATGCAACAATATACATCAGAATCTACCTGCTAACCCACAGAGGTTTGATAATACTCCCTGTGTTTTAGGAAATTGGGTATACTCCTCAGGGAGTTTCTACTATGTGGTGCAAGTGAAGAGGAAGACTGTCTGAGCTTTAGGAGTGGCCAGAGAATCCGGTGACAGGGAGTCAAGCAAATGGATACTGGACTGTGGGCCTGCAAAATGGGGAATACATGGTTCACACTGGGCCTCGAATCATCCTCTCCCTGAGAAAGAATCCTCTGAAGGTAAGGGCGTTGTAGATTATAAGGAGGGGAAGGTCTCCTTTTAGAATGTTGAGGCCAGGTCCCATACCTGTCACACCCTGATCTGTTTTGCCTGTCTTTGTGCTTGTTTCCACCCCTCTCCAGGTGTCACCAATCTTCCCCATTATCCCCAATGTACTTATACCTGTGTTCTCTTTTTTTCTGTTGACAACGCTCACCAAGGGCTCGGCTGGGCATGTAGGCTGGACCTCTACTGCTGAGATGGCGTTCCAGGACCTGAAATGTCGGTTTTCTTCTGCACCCATTCTCGTTTATGCGGATCCTTCTCTTCCCTTCGTGGTAGAGGTGGATGCCTCTGACGATGGTGTGGGTGCGGTTCTGTCTCAGTGCTCGGCTAAAGACCAAAAGATTCATCCCTTTGCCTTCCTCTCCAGGCGTCTCACTCCGACGGAGATAAACTATGATGTCGGAAATTGGGAGCTTCTTGCGGTCAAACTGGCTTTGGAGGAGTGGCGGCACTGGTTAGAGGGTTCAGAACATCCCTTTACCCTAAACGCCCCAGTCCCCGACAGGCTCGTTGGGCTCGTTTCTTCACTCGGTTCAGATTCACGTCATCTTATCGTCCTGGGTCTAAGAACGTGAAGCCGGATGCTCAGCTCCAGTGAGGATCGGCCGCTTGGATCCATCATCCCCAGGTTGCTCATCCTGACGCCGGTGTCCTGGGGTATAGAGACAGTAGTGAGGGAGGCGCAAGGTAGGAAGGCAATTCCAGACGACTGTCCACCGAACAGACTTTTTGTCCCTCTTGGGGAACGATCCAAGGTACTTAAAATCAAATTGTATTGGTCACATACACATGGTTAGCAGATGTTAATGCGAGTGTAGCGAAATGCTTGTGCTTCTAGTTCCATTCGTGCAGTAATATCTAACAATTTCACAACAACTACCTTATACACACAAGTGTAAAGGAATGAATAAGAATATGTACATATAAATATATGGATGAGCGATGGCCGTGTGGCATAGGCAAGATGCAGTAGATGGTATAGAGTACTGTAGGATATGTAACATATCAAGTGGAATTGTTTAAAGTGAGTAGTGAAACATTTATTACATCCAATTCTTTATTATTAAAGTGGCTAGAGATTTGAGTCAGTATGTTGGAAGCAGCCACTCAATGTTAGTAATGGCTGTTTAATTAGGGAGTAGCGGCGCGCTAGCGGGCCACTCCCGACACTACCCGGTGAAATGTAAGGCGCCAAATTCAAAATCCAAAAGTTGAATTATTAACTTCTTAGGGAGCGGCTGCATAGGTGACGGTTTTGGAGAGTCTGGCGTGCCCAAAGTAAAATGCATGCCACTCAGGTCCAGAAAATAGGATATGCACATAATTAGTACTATTGGATAGGAAACACTCTGAAGTTTCTAAGAGTGTTAACATAATGTATGTGAGTATAACAGAAGTGATATAGCAGGCGAAAACCCGAGGAAAATCCAACCGGATTTGCAGTTTTTTTTGTAAATGAGCATCTTCTCCATTGTGCCTATTGCATACAACTTTATGTTGGACTGAGACTGCAGTACCTATGGCTTCCACTAGATGTCAACAGTCAACAGTCAAAGACTGGGAATTCTAGCAGTGACCAGAACGGATAGGGACAGGAAATTGTCAGGCGACCACTTTTGTAAACAAGGTTTGAGGCGCGCGAGATTGTGAACTCGCACCACTTTATTTTTCTTTCCTATCGTTCACGTTATCGTCCGGTTGAAATATTACAGCAAATATACCCAAAAGGATACCTAAGGATACATTAAAAATGATGTTTGATTTGTTTGTAGAAAGTGTATAGGTATAATTTGAACGTGTTCTCTTCACGGTTCAATGGGCGACTCAACGGTGGATTTTATGATCATAACGTGCCAACCAAACTGAGATTTATGGATATAATAAATTACTTTTTCTAACAAAAGAAGCATGGATTGTCTTCGTTGGACACTTGGGAAGCCCTCAGCAGAATTTCATCAAAGGTATGCAATTTTATATTAGCGATTTGATGCGTTTTGTGAGACCCGTGTTGGGTTATGGATTTATGCTAATGCGTAAATATTAGAGGTGCTACCCTCAAACAAACAAATGTTTTGCTTTCGCCGTAAAGCCTTTTTGAAATCTGACAATGCTGTGATATTGCAAAGAATCAGAGCTTTTGATGACTATGCAACACTTGTATATTGATGAATGTTTAATAATTCAACTTTTGGATTTTGAATTTGGCGCCTTACATTTCACCGGGTAGTGTCGGGAGTAGCTCCCTAAGTAGTTAATAAAGGTTTTTGATTGATTTACTTAAAGATATTGTCTGAATGCTAATTTCACCAATGAGCCAATGATTGACAAGGAACAAGGAACGAACCCCAACAATCACACCATGATTCATTAATCATAAGGCATACACACCCGCCCTTCTTCTTACCAGAGAGATGTTTGTTTCTGTCGGCGCGATGCGTGAAGAAACCGGGTGGCAGTATCAACTCTGATAACGTATCCCGAGTGAGCCATGTTTCCGTGAAACAGAGAATGTTACATTCTCTGATGTCTCTATGTAAGGCAACCCTTGTTCGAATTTTGTCTACCTTGTTGTCAAGAGACTGGACATTGGCGAGTAGTATACCGGGAGCGGTGAGCGATTTGCCCGTCTACGGAGCCTGACCAGAAGACTGCTCATCTGCCCCTTCTGTGGTGCCGTTGTTTTGGGTCGTCTACTGGGATCCGATCCATTGTTCTTGGTGGTGGTCCAAACAGACGATCCGCTTCGGGAAAGTCGTATTCCTGTTTGTAATGTTGACGTTGCTCTTATATCCAATAGTACTTCCCCACTGTATGTAATAAGACTTAAGATTTCCTGGTGTAACAGTGTAAGAAATAATACATTAAAAAAACAAAATACTGCATAGCTTCCTAAGAATGCGAAGCAAGGTGACCATTTATGGTCGGCACCATAGGGGAAATGGGCTCACTCGTTGCATCTCACCTCTCATCTGGGAGGGCAGCGAATGCTAGTTTCTGAGGAGGAGGTTTTGGTGGCCCTTGGCGGAATCTCAGACCTTTGTGGCTGCCTGTCCGACATGCTCCCGGAACAAGACTCCTCGTCAGCAGCCTCTGGGGCTTCTTCATCCGCTGTCAACATCTTCTCGACCCTGGTCTCATCTCTCTATGGATTTCATCACGGGTCTTCCATCCTCAGCGGGCCACACTGTCATCCTGGTCATTGTGGACCGCTTTTCCAAGGCGGCACATTTCATTCCGCTGCCTAAGCTTCCATCTGCCCATGAGACTGCTCAGCTAGTCATTCAGCATGTTTTCCGCCTTCACAGACTCCCACTGGACATCGTCTCCGACCGGGGTCCCCAGTTTGCCTCCAGATTCTGGAGGGCGTTCTGTACAATTCTTGGGTCATCAGCAAATTTGTCCTCAGGCTATCACCCTCAATCCAATGTCCAAATGGAGTGGGTGAACCAGGATCTGGAGACCGCCTTACGGTGCTGTGTGTCCGCCAACCCCGCCACTTGGAGTCAGCATCTTCCCTGGGTGGAGTACGCACAAAACACTCTCCAGTGTTCCTCTACCGGCCTGTCACCACTCCAGGTGTTGTATGGACACCAACCTCCTCTATTTCCTGATAAGGAGATTGAAGTGGCCGTTCCATCCACTCAACGTCTCATCTCTCATTGCCGCCGGACCTGGAAGAGGTCAGCGCTCCTGAGGTCTTCAGCTTGGGTTCAAAGACATGCCAATCGTCATTGCCATTCGAGTCCTCTCCTGCGTCCAGGCCAGATGGTCTGGTTGTCTACTAGGGATCTGCCTCTGCGCGTGGAATCGAGGAAGTTGGCACACCGGTACGTTAGGCCATTCAAGGTTCTACGGCGCATTAATCCTGTGGCCTATTGTCTTCGGCTTCCCCGATCCATGAGGGTTCATCCCACCTTCCACATCTTCAGACTCAAGCCTGGGGGGTTCCTGTCACCGTTTCTGTTCTTGTTGAGGGTTTCTTAGGTTACTGCTGGAAGGCACCCTTATCTTTTTTTCTAGTTTCCAGTTTACCCTGATTAATTCTTATTGGTTTCACCTGTGTTTGATTACCCTCTCAGTTCACCTGGTTGCCTTGTAATTTAGGTTCCTCTGTTTGCCTGCATCTTTGCTTAGGGCTCATTTTTGTTTAGTGTACTCGTGTTATTGCTTTGTTTTCTGTGAAGACCTTAGTAAAAGTTCTGGAGTTACCGTTATTTCTGCTTGCTGTGTTACTCTGCGCCTGGGTCCGAGTTCGTACTAGCATTACTGTCACGTGATATTCCTGTCCGGGTTGGCGCTATACTCAGCCTTGTCTCAGTATGGTAAGTTGGTGGTTGGAGATATCCCTCTAGTGGTGTGGGGGCTGTGCTTCGGCAGAGTGGGTGGGGTTATATCCTGCCTGTTTGGCCCTGTCCGGGGGTATCGTCGGACGGGGCCACAGTGTCTCCCAACCCCTCCTGTTTCAGCCTCTAGTATTTATGCTGCAGTAATGTGTCGGGGGGCTAGGGTCAGTCTGTTACATCTGGAGTATTTCTCCTCTCTTATCCGGTGTCCTGTGTGAATTTAAGTATGCTCTCTCTAATTCTCTCTCTTTTTTTCTCTCTTTCTTTCTCTCTCTCGGAAGACCTGAGCTTTAGGACCCTTCCTCAGGACTACCTGGCCTGATGACTCCTTGCTGTCCCCAGTCCACTTGGCCGTGCTGCTGCTCCAGTTTCAACTGTTCTGCCTGCGGCTATAGAACCCTGACCTGTTCAACAGACATGCTACCTGTCCCAGACCTGCTGTTATCAACTCTCTAGAGACAGCAGGAGCGGTAGAGATACTCTGAATGATCGGCTATGAAAAGCCAACTGACATTTACTCCTGAGGTGCTGACCTGTTGCACCCTTGACAACCACTGTGATTATTATTATTTGACCCTGCTGGTCATCTATGAACACTTTAAAATCTTGGCCATGTTCTGATATAATCTGCACCCGGCACAGCCAGAAGAGGACTGGCCACCCCTCACAGCCTGGTTCCTCTCTAGGTTTCTTCCTAGGTTCTGGCCTTTCTAGGGAGTTTTTCCTAACCACATGCTTTTACACCTGCAGTGCTTGCTGTTTGGGGTTTTAGGTTGGGTTTCTGTACAGCACTCTGTGACATCAGCTGATGTAAGAAGGACTTTATAAATACAGTGAGGGAAAAAAGTATTTGATCCCCTGTTGATTTTGTACGTTTGCCCACTGACAAAGAAATGATCAGTCTATAATTTTAATGGTAGGTTTATTTGAACAGTGAGAGACAGAATAACAACAAAAAAATCCAGAAAAACTAATGTGAAAAATGTTATAAATTGATTTGCATTTTAATGAGGGAAATAAGTATTTGACACCCTCTCAATCTGAAAGATTTCTGGCTTCCAGGTGTCTTTTATACAGGTAACGAGCTGAGATTAGGAGCACACTCTTAACTTCTCAGGGAGTGGTGGTGCGCTAGCGCCCCACTCCCGACACTACCCGGTGAAATGCAAGGCGCCAAATTCAAAATCCAAAAGATGAATTATTAAACATTCATCAATATACAAGTGTTTCATAGTCATCAAAAGCTCTGCTTCTTGGCAATATCACAGCGTTGTCAGATTTCAAAAAGGCTTTACAGCGAAAGCACCACATTTGATTGTTTGAGGATAGCACCCCACATATTTTTCCCATTACCATAAATTCATAAGCCTTCACGGTTCACAGAAAACACATTTCACAGTGAAAACAAATTAATTAGCTTTTGAAGAACTTCTGCTGAGGGCTTCCCAATTGTCCAACGAAGACAATCCATGGTTCTTTTGTTAGAAAAAGTAATGTATTATATCCATAAATCTCAGTTTGGTTGGCGCGTTATAATGAGAAAATACAGCCTCCACTCGTCCACTGAAACGTGAAGAGAACTCGTTCAACTTATACCTATAAACTTGTCCAAAAACAATCAAACATAATTGTAAATGTATCCTTAGGAACACTTTTATGTATATATAGTATAATATTTCAACCGGAATATAAACTGGGCGATAAGAAAGGAAAAAACCACAGAGCGCGCCAGCCGGGAACGCACATTTTCTTCTATTGACATCTGTGTGGACACTTCCTTATTCGTCTTCCTCTACAATCTAAAAGCATCTAAAAAGAATCAAAACACTTTCTCGAGACTTTCTTGACATCCAGAGGAAGCAATAGGTACTGCATTCATATGCCCTTACAGTGAGGGAAAAAAGTATTTGATCCCCTGATGATTTTGTATGTTTGCCCACTGACAAAGAAATGATCAGTCTATAATTTTAATGGTAGGTTCATTTGAACAGTGAGAGACAGAATAACAACAAAAAAATCCAGAAAAACGCATGTGAAAAATGTTATAAATTGATTTGCATTTTAATGAGGGAAATAAGTATTTGACCCCTCTGCAAAACATGACTTAGTACTTGGTGGCAAAACCCTTGTTGGCAATCACAGAGGTCAGACGTTTCTTGTAGTTGGCCACCAGGTTTGCACACATCTCAGGAGGGATTTTGTCCCACTCCTCTTTGCAGATCTTCTCCAAGTCATGAAGGTTTCGAGGCTGACGTTTGGCAACTCAAACCTTCAGCTCCCTCCACAGATTTTCTATGGGATTAAGGTCTGGAGACTGGCTAGGCCACTCCAGGACCTTATTGTGCTTCTTCTTGAGCCACTCCTTTGTTGCCTTGGCCGTATGTTTTGGGTCATTGTCATGCTGGAATACCCATCCACAACCCATTTTCAATGCCCTGGCTGAGGGAAGGAGGTTCTCACCCAAGATTTGACGGTACATGGCACCGTCCATCGTCCCTTTGATGCGGTGAAGTTGTCCTGTCCCCCTAGCAGAAAAACATCCCCTAAGCATAATGTTTCCACCTACATGTTTGACGGTGGGGATGGTGTTCTTGGGGTCATAGGCAGCATTCCTCCTCCTCCAAACACGGCGAGTTGAGTTGATGCCAAAGAGCTCCATTTTGGTCTCATCTGAAGGTTCGAGTGGCCAAACGTCAGCCTCGAAACCTTAACTAGCGCCCCACTCCCGACACTACCCGGNTACAAGTGTTGCATAGTCATCAAAAGCTCTGAATCTTGGCAATATCACAGCGTTGTCAGATTTCAAAAAGGCATCACAGCGAAAGCACAACATTTGATTGTTTTAGGGTAGCACCTCCAATATTTTCCATTAGCATAAATTCATAAACCATCGCGGTTCACACAAAACACATTTCACAGCGAAAACAAATCCCTTACCTTTTGAAGAACTTCTGCTGAGGGCTTCCCAAGTGTCCAACGAAGACAATCCATGGTTCTTTTGTTAGAAAAAGTCATTTATTATATCCATAAATATCCGTTTGGTTGGTGCGTTATGTTCAGAAAATCCAACATTGAATCACCCATTGAAACGTGAAGAGAACGCGTTCAAATATACCTATAAGCTTTTCCTAAACAAATCAAATACCAGTTAAAATGCATCCTTAGCTATCCTTTTATGAATATTAGCGATAATATTTCACTCTGGGACAGGTAGCATGTCTGTTGAACAGGTCAGGGTTCCATAGCCGCAGGCAGAACAGTTGAAACTGGAGCAGCAGCACGGTCAGGTGGACTGGGGACAGCAAGGAGTCATCAGGCCAGGTAGTCCTGAGGAAGGGTCCTAAGGCTCAGGTCTTCCGAGAGAGAGAAAGAAAGAGAAAAATAGAGAGAGAATTAGAGAGAGCATACTTAAATTCACACAGGACACCGGATAAGAGAGACATTTGATTTGATTCCCTCCTAGGTAACCTGCGCTATGTGCAGTCCTCAGACCTCCTGACTGCCATCCTCACTGTCACCGTGCCACCCATGCCCAACCCTATCATCTACAGTCGTGGCCAAAATTTTTGAGAATTACACAATTATTAATTTCCACAAAGTTTGCTGCTTCAATGTCTTTAGATATTTTTGTCAGATGTTACTATGGAATACTGAAGTATAATTACAAGCATTTTATACGTGTCAAAGGCTTTTATTGACAATACATGAAGTTGTGTCACGTCCAGGGCTGAGTTTTACAGGCTGGCGTGTTTAGTTTCGTTTTTGGTGTAGGGTTTTTGAGTTCTAGGTTGTTTATTTCTATGTTGGGTTAATGGTTCCCAATTAGAGGCAGCTGAGTGTCGTTACCTCTAATTGGGAACCATATATATGTTTGTGGGTTTTCACTAGAGTTTTGTGGGTTATTGGTTGATGTTAGATACATAGCTTAAGTGTTTAGTCTATGTCACGATCTTCGTTCGTTTGTTATTTTCCCAGTTACGTGTATAAATAAAGTATGTATACTGGATACCTCGCTGCGCCTTGGTCCGTCACTCTAGAAGATCGTGACAAGTTGATGCAAAGAGTAAATATTTGCAGTGTTGGCCACGACTGTACAGCCTAAAGACAGAAGAGCTGCGGGAGAAAAATCATGTAAAGACTGTATGTAAAGACATAAGCTACTCCTCACAAATGAGACCTTACGTGGAGTTGTTGATCTTATGTTTTCAGATTCTTAGTTTGAGTTCAATTCTGCAGCAAAAACTCAAGATTTAAGAAATGTTTCCAAGGGAACTTTCCCCTTTGTGTCTACTTAATTTCAGCATTTTTCTGTTGATACTGTTTAATATACACACTAAGCTATTTATGTCGATTCTTCTGAAAACAATATTTGCAGATAGCATATGGCAAATAAAATTCAAACTTCTAATTTCAAATATTTTTTTGGTACATTTCAGAGATGTTTTTTTTATGCCACAGCTGTAATTGTGGAGTGTTTATATATAACATTAATTATTGGATGGATTAATGCTGCAACTATTATAAAGCTACTGTATTAACAGAAAGGTACTGTACAACATGTTGAGGTAAAATCATTCTGATAACTGACAGGGTGATAACTGACAGTGAAGGGCATGATAAGTGAGTACAAGTATCTGTCACATATAGTGATCATCACATACATTTATTGTATAAAGAGTCACGTTTAAGTGAAAAGTATGTAGATATACAGTATTTATGTTGAAAGAGTTCAACTCTAATTAAATTAAATAGCATTTATTAATTAGTTCCACTAGATGGCACTAAAACATATTCACTGGTAGATCCATAGTGTCGGGCTCTGTTCACAGGTAAAATTGTTTTTATAATACATGTCATGAATAAGGATTAATACATAATTTATAAACCTTTAATAAATAAATACATATTTAAAAACATGTAATCATTGTAAGCATTTTTGTGAACAATTATGCATTTATTTTGTATATATTCAGTATAAGGTAACATACAAGCAGTACGCAGGGGGACAAACATCTAAATAAAAGAGACAAAACGAGGAATAAATCTATTTAAGGATCTAAAAACAAACAGTGCCGCAGTTCTTGTATTATGTCGTGAATAAATATAACTACAAGGAACAATGTAGTTGCCCTATTCTAAGGAGCAGTGTAGTTACACGTTTGGGACATAGCATAAGAGCAGTGCATATTGGAAGGATCTTACTGAGGATTTTTAGTAAAATGTCAGACATGCTTCCAAAGAGATCCACAGTTAAACAGCGCCAAAACATTTGCAGAAAGTTTCCTATTTCAGAACAAGAGCATTTATAACATTGATCGTTATCTACAAGCTATATTTTAAAATCTACGCTCAGGAGTCTAATAGGTCCAGCTGATGGGAAAGGTTTCTAGATGAAGAAGAAATGTTGTTCCATACCATGGGCCAGTCCCATTTGAGACCAAGGTTCTCTAGGTCTCTTTCCCACTTCTTTGTGATAGGGAGGGTGTTGACATTATGTGAGGATAATTTATTATGAATTAAGGATACAAGCCCAGTTATTCTGGTAAACAAAATTAACTTTGCAGTAAGGTGGGAGCCTGGAAATGTTTTCAGAGCTGTACATTCAAAACAGACATTATCATACATCCAAAACATACACTATCATACATCCAAAACATACACTATCATACATCAAAAACATACACTTTTATACATCCAAAACACACATTATCATACATCCTACACATACATTATCAGCTTCTGATTAACTTATGTGTTTTGGTTACATAACATGCAACTCTTGTCAAGCCTGCTCCCGCTCTTCGCCCCTGGCGCTTGAGGGCGCCATCCTGCCCTGCATTACGCACACCTGCCTTCCCTCGTCACGCGCTTCTGCAATATTGGACTCACCTGGACTCACTCAATCACCTGTTTATTACTTCCCATATGTGTCAGTTCCCCAGCTCTGTTCCCCGCTGCTGCATTGTTTGTCGTCTGTTTTTGTGTTTCCCAGTTCTGACGCTGTTCCTGTCCCGTTGCACGTCCGTTCCTAATTAAATGTCAACTCCCCGTATCTGCTTCTCTTCTCCAGCGTCATTCCTTATGACAGTGATGAATGCTAACATGTACAATTACCACTACAGATATGAGTGAATAGCATCACATACAAATGTACAGTGTACAGTACCAGCACCTGATCAATTTATTGGTATTATGCTAGAGGTGTTTTGTTTGACCATTTTCTTCAAAAACCCTCTGATTTCCCCAGTATTAAAAACATAAATGACTGGATTGAGCATGGGAGGGATAGCCCGAAGCAAGAGACAAACAGATAATCCTGGAATTGGGTTGAAGAGAGAAGGTCAGTGCAGCAATATAGGTGGATATAAATGGAAGAAAGAAAAGTGCTACTATGAGAAGGTGTGATATACAAGTCTTCAGAGCCTTCACACGGCCCTGCCAGGTAGTAATTCTAAACAGGGCAAGTAAAATACACACATAAGTCAGGACTATGAAAACTAATGGTACATGAAGGACTAGTACTGTATTCACTTTTGCCATGATGGAATTGGCTGAATTGTCATTGCAGGCCATTCTGTACAAAGGCCCATGATCACAGAAATAACTGTCAATAACTATGGTTTTACAGTAAGACAGTCTAGTGATCAACACCGTGTTTGTACCAACAATGACCACATTGACAAGCCACATCCCTGTAATCATGACAGACATGGTAGTGTTAGTGAGCAGAGTGTGGTATCTCAGAGGCAAGGATATGGCAACAAACCTATCACATGCCAGAACAACAAGGGTCATAGACTGCAAAGCAATAAAGAAGAATACAAAAAACATATTGGCCAGACATGCTTCATAGGTGATGTATTGTGAATCGAAAAGAAATGTCTTAATCAGGTTAGTCAGCTACCGCTAAGTTTAAAATGCAAATATACTTTGGGATGTGAAGACGGCGTTGAGTGAATATTATGAACAGTACAATAGAGTTCGCACAAACAGCAACTACATAGGCAAAGCACAAGAACATGTAGTAAAATTTGTCATGAGGAATATCATGGAAGCCATTGATGAAGAAATATTGAGGACGCGCAAAAGATCTGTTTTGATGATGTTTATCATGGAGCTCATTGCAGCGAGAGTCATCAGGTATTGTTTGCATCAACCTGTAATTTAAAAATACATACATTTAATAATTGCATTAAGAAGTGCAGTAGGCCTACACTCATCTTAATAGTGATTTCACACATGTTGTAACTGTATAATACAACTCAATGTTAATGAATTACTTAACTAAATATTAGTCTTCTTGTTTCACGTCTAACATGTTGACATACAGGGGCCTTCTCAGATTCATGATGTATTGTCTTTACTAGAGTAGGCTAAACATTACAAACATAACTTGACATTTGATCAAATCACAGTAAAAGTTACTGAATCAAAGTTACCAACAGAAGGTGTCAGTGGCAAAAAGTTGAGCCAAACATTCACTGTATTTTCAGGTGAAGGTCTTTTGTTTGCAGGAGAGCCACTTAACTGTGGTTAAAAGTCTACGCCATGTGTCACTTATATGTACGTGTCCTTCACTGTAAATGTCTGTCGTAGGATATTGAAAACCCCCAGGAGAATGACGTAATCATAGTTGGACTGGCACTGGAGCTGTACAGCATATCAACTACAGCAAGGTTGCAAATTAGAAGATACATTGGCTTGTGCAAACGCTTATCATGAAGGATAAAACATATATTTGCCAAATTAGCAAGCATGACTAGGACATAGATACACAGAATTACAATCCCCACTGTCAGAGGTCTGTCAATTTATTTGGCATAAAACATTAGGTTGCTTGCATAACCCCGGTTCTCTGATTTTATGAGTGAGATATCTTACGTGGGAGTTTGCTACTCTCTCTGAAGTACCTATCAAAAGTATCTGCTGGAGACAGACGGGTAGAGTGGTGAATGAGGTGAGACCCTCACTTACATAAAAGGAGCCACTCTCATGCCCTCTGGTTACTCCAAAGCATGCTTCTCTTCCTCACGCTCTTGGCGAGCAGGGGAATGTGGTGAGATACAATGAATTCGGAAAGTATTCAAACCCCTCAACTTTTTCCACATTTTGTTAAGTTACAGTCATATTCTAAATTGAGTAAATCGTTTTTTCCCCTCATCAACCTACACACAATAACCCATAACAACAAAGCAAAAATAGTTTTTTTTATATTTTTTTGCAAATCTATGAAAGATAAAAAACTGACATAACATTTACATAAGTATTCAGACCTTTTACTCAGTACTTTGTTGAAGTACCTTTGGCAGTGATTACAGACTCTTCTTGGGTATGACGCTACAAGCTTGGCACACCTGTATTTGGGCAGTTTCTCCCATTCTTCTCTGCAGATCCTCTCAAGCTCTGTCAGGTTGGATGGGGAGCATCGCTGCACAGCTATTTTCAGGTCTCTCCAGAGATGTTTTCGATCGGGTTCAAGTCCGGGCTCTGGTTGGGCCACTCAAGAACATTCAGAGACTTGTCCCAAAACCACTCCTGTGTTGTCTTGGCTGTGTGCTTAGGGTCATTGTCCTGTTGAAAGGTGAACCTTTGCCCCTGTCTGAGGTCCTGAGTGCTCTGGAGGATGTTTCATCAAGGATCTCTGTACTTCGCTCCGTTCATCTTTCCCTCTATCCTGACTAGTCTCCCAGTCCCTGCCGCTGAAAAACATCCCCCCAGCATGATGCTGCCACCACCATGCTTCACAGTAGGGATGGTGCCAGGTTTCCTCCAGACATGAAAATTGGCATTCAGGCCAAAGAGTTCAATCTTGGTTTCCTCAGACCAGAGAATCTTGACTCTCATGGTCTGAGAGTCCTTTAGGTGCCTTTTGGCAAACATCCGTCTGGCCACTGTACCATAAAGGCCTGATTGATGGTGTGCTGCAGAGATGCTTGTCCTTCTGGAAGATTCTCCATCTCTACAGAGGAACTACAGAGCTCTGTCAGAGTGACCATTGGGTTCTTGGTCATCTCCCTGACCAAGGCCCTTCTCCCCTGATTGCTCAGTTTGGCCGGGCGGCCAGCTCTTGGAAGAGTCTTGGTGGTTCCAAACTTCTTCCATTTAAGAATGATGGAGGCCACTGTGTTCTTGGGGACCTTCAATTCAGCGAACATTTTTGGTACCATTCCCCAGATCTGTGCCTCTGCAAAATCCTGTCTCGGAGCTCTACGGACAATTCCTTTTACCTCATGGCTTGGTTTTTGGTCTGACATGCACTGTCAACAATGGGACATTGTATAGACAGGTTTGTGACTTTCCAAATAATTTCCAATCAATTGAATTTACCACAGGTGGACTCCAATCAAGTGTCAAAAACATCTCAAGGACGTTCAATGGAAACTGGAAACTGGATGCAGTCAAGGGGTCTGAATACTTTCCGAATGCACTGTATCTCACTCATAATATCAGAGAACCTGGGTTACGCAACTAAACTTATGTTTTCTTTCAATTATTTGTTTCGATATCTCACATGGGGATGTGGCCAACTCGCAAAAATGCTCTCTGAAGCAGTTCCAACATCAGCAACCTTCAGAGGTCCCGAAACTAAGGGAGTATGCACAGAAAAAAAAGGTGCATAGACAACCAAAATGTGTAAAAAACTCAAAGAAAGTGAGGGGAAGCATACAATCTCAGTTTAATGAGATATGCCCCAAAAACAGTGACCAAGAGGTCAAGTACTCTGTAGGAGAGGGCCCTTCCAGGCCACTTTGAAGGCTATTACCCTCTTTCGAGGGTGGTTGCCCAACAAGCATAGAGCATGACACCCTTGCCCAAGCTCTCCTTCAATCGAAGTAGATGCTAACCACACATCCTGGACAGCAATGGGGACTCATTTCTATTATTATTATTATTATTTTTGTTTTTTTTACCTTTATTTTACTAGGCAAGTCAGTTAAGAACAAATTCTTATTTTCAATGACGGCCTAGGAACAGTGGGTTACTAGTCCAACGCTCTAACCACTAGGCTACCCTGCCGAAGGCGACAGGCGAAAAGCCAAAGGCTCCAAGGTGCGACAGTGGGAAAATTGCTTTGTTTGCTTGGGTAAAGACCCTGCATGAAGATAACTGCCAGGACTGGTCGTAAGCAGGGTTGTAACTGCCGACCGGAAAATAACTGGTCATCGAGGGGCTCAAAGATGAGGAGGGAAAGCATATGGCATCACCCACTTCTCATGGGTGTGTAAGCTCTTCCACCCCAAACGGCGTGGTCACCGTGTTTTGGGATCAGGTCTCCTCGGGTCGTCACTTCTACCAGGCTGCAGTTAGTCTGGATAAATGCGGGAAGCAGGCTCTCTCGGGACAGAGTAGCCAGCGCTATGACATAAGACTTCAGGCAATGTAGCTTGAAGGAAGAAGGAAACACCTGCAGCACAGTATTCCTAAACGTGGGCAGTAGGACAGCTACATCACTGGTAAGTCTTGGCCCTGCTACATGGAGGAGGGTTGTCAAGAGCAACAACAGTTCCTCAGCCACTCACTCCCATAAGATGGGGAGGTAGAGCAGGCAGTGGCCGGCTTGCGTGAACCAATCGTAGTAAAAAACCGGGATGAGGAACAGCCGAAGCTTTGTGGACTCGGGAGTACCATATAGCTGTCTGAGGCTCCGACGCCTGTGAGGGCGTTGCCCCTCCCCCCTTTCCCTAAGATCCAGAAAGTAAACTAAGGAAACGGGGTACCTAATCAGATGTACAACTGAATGCATTCAACTGAAATGTGTCTTCCGCATTTATCACAACCCCTTTGAATAAGAGAGGTGTGCGGGGCTGCCTTAATCGACTTCCACGTCATCTGCTCCCGGGGAACAGTGGGTTAACTGCCTTGCTCAGGGGCAGAATGACAGATTTTGACCTTGTCAGGTCAGGGATTCAAGCCAGCAACCTTTCGGTTACTGGCCCAACGCTCCTACCCGCCTGCCAAGATCCAGAAAGTAAACTAAGGAATAACTATACTGTTTAATCTCTTGCTCAATGGAGAGAGTTCTCTATAACAGAGCCAAGTTGTCTTTGCCAAGTAGAGAAAAAAACACCCCTCAGAATCCTAAAAAGGGCTAAGAGGGTTTACCAGTGAAACCTGTACTCCCATAGAACGGGGGAGCGGAATGGTTAGGGTTCCCCTGCCTGTCGTACAGAGTAGCTGTGCCCTATTGTGGGAAAACCAGAGCGGCGCACACCAAATCAAATCAAATTGTATTTGTCACATACACATGGTTAGCAGATGTTAATGCGAGTGTAGCGAAATGCTTGTGCTTCTAGTTCCGACCATGCAGTAGTATCTAACAAGTAATCTAACAATTTCACAACAACTACCTTATACACACAAGAGTAAAGGAATGAATACGAATATGTACATATAAATATATGGACGAGCGATGGCTGACCGGCGTAGGCAAGATTCAGTAGATGGTATGGAGTACAGTATATACATATGAGATCAGTAATGTAGGATATGTAAACATTATATGAATGGCATCGTTTAAAGTGGCTAGTGATACATTTATTTCATCCAATTTTAGTTATTAAAGTGGCTAGAGATTTGAGTCGATGGCCGAACGGCATAGGCAAGATTCAGTAGATGGTTTAGAGTACAGTGTATACATTTGATATGAGTAATGTCGGATATGTAAACATTATATACAAAATTGTTTAACTTCTTAGGGAGCGGCGGGTGAGGTGACGGTTTTGGAGAGTCTGGCTTGCCCAAAGCACAATGCCTGCCACTCAGGCTCAGAAAATAGGATATGCACATAATTAGTACTATTGGATAGGAAACACTCTGAAGTTTCTAAAAGTGTTAACATAATGTCTGTGAGTATAACAGAACTCATTTAGCAGGCAAAAACCCGAGATAAAGTTTCTGGTGACCTTTGGCTCTCTTAGACACACTCCCTATTGAATCCATTTGTTACCAGGACTGAGACTGCAGTACCTATGGCTTCCACTAGATGTCAACAGTCTATATATAAAGCCTGAGAGAGATTGGAGTAAGCAGGAAGAATAGGTACAGGAAATTGCATTGGGACCTCAAATGTCAACAAGTTTTCTCGTGCACGAGTCTGGCTGGCGAGCCCCACTTTATTTTACTTATATGAGGTATAGGTGACCATCCGAGTGAAATATTATCGCTAATATTCATAAAAGGATAGCTAAGGATTTTAACTGGTATTTGATTTGTTTAGGAAAAGTTTATAGGTATATTTGAACGCGTTCTCTTCACGTTTCAATGGGCGATTCGATGTTGGATTTTCTGAACATAACGCACCAACCAAACTGATATTTATGGATATAATAAATGACTATTTCTAACAAAAGAACCATGGATTGTCTTCGTTGGACACTTGGGAAGCCCTCAGCAGAAGTTCTTCAAAAGGTAAGGGATTTGTTTTCGCTCTGAAATGTGTTTTGTGTGAACCGTGATGGTTTATGAATTTATGCTAATGGATAAATATTGGAGGTGCTACCCTCAAACAATCAAATGTTGTGCTTTCACCGTGAAGCCTTTTGGAAATCTGACAACGCTGTGATATTGCTAAGAAGCAGAGCTTTTGATGACTATGCAACAGTTGTATATTGATGAATGTTTAATAATTCAACTTTTGGATTTTGAATTTGGCGCCTTGTATTTCACCGGGTAGCGCCCCACCACTCCCTAAGTAGTTAACGGTTGCTACTCCTTCCCCTCTCCGAGTTTCGCAGCAGTGGGTAGGCAGAGCTGTGTTAAGATGAAACCCTATTCTCTGTGCAGCAGCTCACTTTTGTGACCTTGCTCATATGAGGAAATAGAGGAGACACACTTTTTGTTCCTCCTCGAATGCCTCCCTTAGGCTCTCTCCCCGGGGCAATCACAGTCAAGCCAGCTACTTCTGGCGCCGACAGAGATGGCCGCCTCGCTTCACGTTCTCAGGAAGCTATGCAGTATTTTGTTTTTTTATGTATTACTTCTTACATTTTTACCCCGGGAAATATTAACCGGGAGGAACTATTGGATATAAGAGCAAAGTCAACTTACCAACATTACGACCAGGAATATGACTTTCCGGAAGCGGATCCTCTGTTTGGTCCACCAACCAGGTCAATAGACTGGATCCCAGCCAGCGACTCAAAACAATGGCTGCGCCGAAGAAGGGGTAAACGCGGCGGTCTTCAGGTCAGGCTACGTAGACAGGCACATCGCTCACCTCTTCTGAGTATTTTACTTGCCAATGTCCAGTCTCTGGACAACAAGGAAGACGAAATACGAGCAAGAGTTGCCTTCCAGAGAGACATCGGCAACTGCAGCCAAGGTGTCGGTTTTGGAGTCTAGCATGCCCAAAGTAAAATACCTGCCACTCAGGCCCAGAAACTAGGATATGCACATAATTAGTACTATTGGATAGGAAACACTCTGAAGTTTCTAAAACTGTTAAGATAATGTCTGTGAGTATAACAGAACTGATAAAGCAGGCGAAAACCCGAGGAAAATCCATCCGGAATTGCAGTTTTTTTTTTAGATTACCTTTTTCTCCTGTCTGCCTATAGGATTCAATGTTATGTAGGACTTAGACTGCAGTACCTATGGCTTCCACTGGATGTCAACAGTCTTTAGACAGGGTTCCACGACCTTAGGTTGAATTAGAATCCAATAGAAGAAGAATTTAAAAGTGGACCCCGGAACTTAATAGAATGACTTGCGCGTTCACGGTCTCGCGCGTTCACGGTCTCGCGCGCTCTGTGGATTTTTCCTTTCCTATCATTCAGGCTATAATCCGGTTTAAATATTATAGTAAATATACATAAAAGGATACCTAAGGATACATTAAAAATGATGTTTCCTCGAAAGGTAAGTGATTTATTTTAGCTCTTATATGGGTTTTGTGTGATCCGCGCTGGATATGAATTTATGCTAATGCATAAATATTGGAGGTGCTATCCTCAAACAATCAAATGTTGTGCTTTCGCCGTAAAGCCTTTTTGAAATCTGACAACACTGTGATATTGCCAAGAATCAGCGCTTTTGATGACTATGCAACACTTGTATATTGATGAATGTTTAATAATTCAACTTTTGGATTTTGAATTTGGCGCCTTACATTTCACCGGATAGTGTCAGGAGCGGCCCGCTAGCGCGCCGTTTATTCCTAAGAGGTTAAAAACAGAGGCAGTAAAGAGCTGCACCTTCCCAGGGAGTGAGGTGCTGGTGTCGTTAGTAACACGGTGCGAGGGGCTGAGGTGGTGAGCCAGTGACAGCTCCACCGTGGGAAGGTTGCCGAAGCCAGATTCCTCCATATTGTGCAATTCCAGGTTTGGCATACACTTAGCAAGAATCCTGCTAGTGAGGGATTTTTCCCACATACTCTTATCTTCCCTGAGGAAAGCTGGTACTGCGGGGAGTAGATGTGGCTAACAGCTAGCAATATTGATCACCATATAACGCTATAGCCATAACACTATAGCGAGGCCTGTGGGTTGTTAGCATGCTAGCAGTGACCGCTTGGTGAAAGCGAGCTTGGGGTGAAGGTATGTTATGGCTAGCTCAGTGCTGGCTGAAGGAAACTGTGTGACCGAGTTCGCCTTCAGAAAGAGTGCTCCTGTGTCCAACGGTACCTTGATCCTCCCCTGACCGACGGTATAGTGAAGGCTAGTTAACACAACTGGTGAATGTAGGTTAAACTAGATGAGAGAAGGGAGCTATCAATGCTACCCTGCTGCAGGTAGGGTAATTGGATTTAAAAACGACCTAAGTATCAAAAGTAAATGTAATTGCTAAAATATACTTAAGTATTAAAAGTAAAAGTATAAATCAATTCAAATATCGTGTTTTTTTTTAACAAACCAGACAGCAGGATTTTCTTGTTTTTTAAATGTACAGTTAGCCAGGGGTACACTCCCACATAATTTACAAACTAAGTATTTTTGTTTAGTGAGTCTGCCAGATCAGAGGCAGTGGAAATGACAGTGATGTTCTCTTTTTCCTGTCCTGCTAAGCATTTCAAATATAACGACTACTTTTGGGTGTCAGGGAAAATGTACGGAGTAAAAAATATATGATTTTCTTTAGGAATGTAGTGAAGTAGAAGTAAAAGTTGTCAAAAATATAAATAGGAAAGTCAAGTACAGATACCCCAGGAAACAACTTAAGTAGTACTTTAAAGTACTTTTACACCACTGCTAGTGAGGTTAGTTTGCCTTTCAGCAAGCTAGCCAACTTAGTTTAAGCCTTGCAACATGGGCTCACCGAGTCTCAACTGCTAGCAGTGATGCTAGCTACCAACGGAGACTGAGAAATAGAAAAGGAATTTCTACACTAAAACAAAAACCTTCCAGTTAGTAACCTCTCAACAGGGTCTGAACACCTACGCTCGGCAACAATATCGTTCATGGTTCCCTTGTGAGCAGTTTAGCAGGCAAACAGATATCCAATCGATATGAGGAAAACTAGAGTAGTGACACTCTTCGTGAGGGAGAGAAGCGAGAATAAGCAGATGGTGGGAGTGGTTATTTTTATGGAAGTGAGGGTCTCGCCTCATTCGCCACTCTAACTGTCTGTTTCCAACAGACGCTTTTGATAGGTGCTTCAAGAGAGTAGGCGGTCCTAGCGAACCCTCACGTAACGAATAATTGAAAGAGAACCAATCTTAATGATTAACACTCATTTTACATTGACAGCTAATTACAACTATAATATGAGTGTGAAACCCAGCAAAAAAACGGGTACTGCAGTCAGCTCCCATGGACAAAATAGGAGCGCAACATTACAATTACATTATTTTCTGATAAAAAATGACATGTGACTTCTGGTAACCAAATTACAACCAGATTCTTTATCATTACCACGTCAAGGCAGGGTTTTTTTCTTTACTTTGCATGTCATATGGGGGTTATAATCATGACCATGAAGTTGTTTGCAGGTCAGAAAGAACAGCCTTGCTTTTTTTTATAAATGTATGTCTCAAAAAATATCCTGCTGACACTATATGCATCAAAACATTAGACTAACTAATGCGTTCAGACCTAAAAGCAGCCCCAAGTCATTAATGTATCCTGAGATTTCAATTACACATGAGATAATGGAATTTTAACTGACCTATGAGTCCTTGAATCACTCCAGGGGCAGGGACTAGGCCTAGACAGGGAGGATTCACATCTTAGACAGTCATTCTAGTTGATGTATCTGCTAAATGACTTAGATGTATTGTGATGTATAAAAACAAAACCAAACTGGTCATTTATTGTAAGAAAAATAACACCATTCTTCATACGATATTGCAAAAAAATATTCTCAGGCAATCTATTTGTATGCCTACATTGAATAAACTAAACCCTATGTGCACTTGATTTACTCTTTATAAAGTATACTACAAAATAAGTGTGCACTGTTGCATCCATCATTCAGTTGTGCTAGTTAGTCTGAAATGAAACCACAGATACCGCAGGAGTGTTGGCTAACACTGTAGCACTGCTCAGGTGTTCCACAGCTAATTGAGCTAGGTTAATGATGTGTTGACGATTTTGAGTGTTTTCTGAAGAGACAGATGTTGCAATACCATGCATCAGAGTTAGGTCACCTGACAGAAGGCTGACGCAAACATGAAAGCAAATGAAGGGGCTGATACTGTACCAGTCAAGAGGATACATGTTCCTAGTTTTCATGTGGAGTTAATATGCAGTGTTATTCTCCCACTACTGATAATGTGGGTGAAATAGTGGCTTTAGGTCATTGGTGACTGGTATCCTTTTGGCTGTGTTCTTATTGTTTTTAGAGCACAGTGTCCATATGTTTCTAGTGCACAGATTTGTAGGAATATGTGGTGTATTGTTTCTCTAACACATCCTATCTATAAAATATCTATATTTTTCTTACATTTTAATATATTAACAGGGGATTTGACACCTGATTTGTATTGATTTATACCTGATGTCTGCTATCGCCAATAGAGAACATAAGAAAGGTGAAATGATAACATAGGCCAGCATGCTTCTATAGAGCACGGTAACAGACACGTTTTTACACATTCACTCATACAGTAGGCTACACAACAAAGAGATTACTTAATTAAACAGTTTTTTTTTATTCTTTGGGCACAACTTTGTTAAGCATCTTCAACATTTTGTTTTTGATCTCTTTGGTTGTAAAACAGTACACAAAGGGATTTACAAGAGAGGGCCCGAGAATAGCCCCGATCATCAAGCCATGACGCTCTTCCAAGGTCAGCACCACACCTAGCCTGGTCAAGACTATACGTACAAATAAAGGAACGTAATAACACACTACCACTATCAAGTGACTGAAGCAAGTAATGTACATCTTCCTCTTGTTGTTCTTGGAGGACATTTTAACCATAGCAAATATTATCCATATGTAGGACAGGGAAATAAAACAGAACGTGCCAAACAGGAGAAAGAAGGTGATGATGGTTATCATATTAAAATAGTAGATAGGATTGACACAAGTGGCTCTCACTAAAGCAGCATAATCACAGAAGGTGTATTTGAGGGTTGAGTGGCAGAAAGGGAGAGGAAACACGGTGGCAGGCATAACAGCCACAAAAGCACAGGCAACCACCCACAAAGCACCGGCCAGAACCAGAGTACGAACATTGGTGAGGATATTCTGATACCTCAGTGGACTAGAGATTGCAATCAAACGATCAAAAGCCATGACAGAGATAGCAAACATCTCCATTACGCCCCCCAGGTGGAAAACAAACATCTGAATGAAGCATGGCACATAAGCTATGGTTTTATCACCAGCTACCAGCACACCAATCATAGTTGGACTGGCACTGGAGCTGTACAGCATATCAACTACAGCAAGGTTGCAAATCAGAAGATACATTGGCTTGTGCAAACGCTTATCATGAAGGATAAAATATATATTTGCCACATTAGCAAGCATGACTAGGAGATAGATACACAGAATTACAATCCCCACTGTCAGAGGTCTGTCAATAGTGTCAAAACCCTCGATGACAAATGTATGTTTTATTTTGCCAGAGACATTTCCCAAGGACATATTCCACTGTCCCTCGAAGGTCCAAACAGCTACAAGGGAAAAAATAGGTGTCATTCAACCGGACTTCTGAACATGCATTTCTTAAGCGATTAAGAGTGCTGCTTTACTGAATAACTATTAGAAATCAATCTTACAACAGTAAAGCACAAAAAGCTATAAGCACATTCTCAATTCTCATTGTCTTGCGTTTCTTAATTTTCAAATCAGAAAAAGTGGTCATGAATTAAATATAGAATTAAATGAGAAAACAATGCACAACAAACAAACAATAATGCTGTGATTGAAGAGATTATCACAATTCAATATAATCAAACAGAATCATGACTTGTACATAAAGTATCATCATCCTGTTCTAATACTACTACTCATTGAATGTTTTCATATCAACAATCCTGACGCAGGATATTGCATTTAAAGCCACACAGTGAGATGATACAGTTCTACATCTGGACCTCTAAGACATCTACATCCTTCCTTTGGATGAGCTCACCTGGAGATCCAATGGCTATCCTCTCAATGATGGCATAGGATATTTATACATGGTTGGTTCACCTGAGAACCTCCTGGGTAGAGACCCAACAACCAACCATATCCTTGATATCAAACTGAGATTATAATACATCTACATAATAATAATTTCCCTAGTGTCCAAAGCAGGAAAATGGATGGATATGTCCCTAATGAATAAGGAAAATACTAGGCTTTCAGTGGTTGCTAAATCAAACTATTCTGAATGATTGGAATATGATGTCACTAAAGGCTTTACACATGTTAGTTGGACTGGCCTAACCTGCCTATATGACTACCGACCCATAGCACACACATCTGTAGCCATGAAGTGCTTTGAAAGGCTGATCATGGCTCACATCAACACCATTATCCCAGAAACTCTAGACCCACTCCAACTTGCATTCCGCCCCAACAGATCTACAGATGATACAATCTCTATTGCACTCCATAGGGCCCTTTCCCACCTGGACAAAAGGAACACCTACGTGAGAATGCTATTCATTGACTACAGCTCAGCGTTCAACACCATAGTGCCCTCAAAGCTCATCACTAAGCTAAGGACCCTTGGACTAAACACCTACCTCTGCAACTGGATCCTGGACTTCCTGATGGGTCGCCCCCAGGTGGTAAGAGTAGGTAACAACACATCCACCACGCTGATCCTCAACACGGGGGCCACTCAGGGGTGCGTGCTCAGTCCCCTCCTGTACTCCCTGTTCACTCATGACTGCACGGCTAGGCACGACTCCAACACCCTCATTAAGTTTGTCAATGACACAACAGTGGTAGGCCTGATCACCAACAACGACGAGACAGCCTAAAGGGAGGAGGTCAAAGACCTGACTGTGTGGTGCAAGGACAACAACCTCTCCCTCAACGTGATCAAGACAAAGGAGATGATTGTGGACTACAGGAAAAGGAGGACCGAGCACGCCCCCATTCTCATCAACGGGGCTGTAGTGGAGCAGGTTGAGAGCTTCAAGTTCCTTGGTGTCCACATCACCAACAAACTAACATGGTTGCATCACTGCCTGGTATGGCAACTGCTCGGCCTCCGACCGCAAGGCACTACAGTGGGTAGTGAGTACAGCCCAGTATGTCACTGGGGCCAAGCTTCCTGCCATCCAGGACCTCTATACCAGGCGGTGTCAGAGGAAGTCCCTAAAAATTGTCAAAGACTCCAGCCACAATAGTCACTGTTCTCTCTGCTACCGCACGGCAAGCGGCACCGGAGCGAAAAGTATATAGCCTCGCTATTGTTATTTTACTGCTGCTCTTTAATTTTTTGTTACTTTTATTTCTTATTTTTTCTTCTTTTTTTCTTAAAACTGCATTGTTGGTTAAGGGCTTGTAAGTAAGCATTTCACTGTAATGTCTACACCTGTTGTATTCGGCGCATGTGACAAATAACATTTGATTTGGTTTGATTTGATGTTACATTTGACCAGAGCCATGGGCCATTGACCAGAGTTGGGCCATTGAGGCAGAGATGTTTTTTTCTCCCAAGTCACTTTTCTGGTCTAGTTAAGGGGTGGTTGCCATGTTTCTAAATATAGTTACAATAAAATTATGAATGACTTACTATAAGATTTCACCTTTCTTATGACTGTAAAACAAATATGATCATATTTAGTGACAGTACAAACTTGGCCTCATTCCATATAACTGACGACAGATATTTTTCTGCCAAGCAACACAGAGACACAGTTTGAATTACTTCAGACAATGCAAAAAGTGACCAAGAGAAAGTGGTCGTGTTTCAAATCTACCAAATTATTTTCCGGCTGAGAATATCACAGAGAGATGAGACCACGATTGCTGAAATTGCTTGACACCCCTTTCATATACCGTCGCCCAGACTGGAGTCTATTGATCAGAGGTAGAGAAAATTGATTTTTTGTGACACGTCACTGCCTATGCAAATGTGGGGTTTGAAACATGACACTTCAAGTCAGCTGACAGAGTGGTAGCAGAGATCAGACAGATGGGGCTTTCTGGCACGATAAGGCACCGGATCCCGACCCTGTGACCTTCACAGAGCGCTTCGTACACCAAAATGTCAGTCGGAACCGGACTACCACGATGGGCCGGCCCAGTTTTCCGATGAGGTGAAATGAGCTCACGCAAACTCGTATTCAAAGTCAAACGCGACATCAGCAAAGAGACCTGCTCCGACCGTCATCAGTTAGACAGCCAAGATCATGGATCGTTAAAAACGGAAAGGGTGGGTGCCTGTAAATGTAGGAAGAGCACATTCTCACTCATAACTTCCTATTTTATGGACAGCTAAAACTATGACTTGGTCAAACATTAAAGTGTATTATCCTCATAATTCCTGTAATGAACGTGCCTGCCCCTGTGCCTGTACCCTCGCTGGGGCATGCTTCTGTGATGAGCGAGCCACTCTCTTCTCCTCTCCTCCCACATAGTTGAGAGAAAATGCACTCTGATCGTATTACATTTCAAAATGCAATTGCGTGAAAAACACAGCTATGGAAGGTCCGTCTCCTTGTCCCTGTCGAAGACATAGAATTAGGAATTGGAATACTAGAATGGACATGACCCTTTGTATGGTGGTATAAAAGGTCAGCCATTTTGGTAAGGGAGTTGGTCAACCCATAGAAATAGAATTAACAGTGTCTCCATTCAAGTCAATGATGGCATAATGGGTGCATTGACAGCCATTTTCAGTGTACCCATGCCTAGGTTGAAAATAACAAAAGTTAAGACAACAGGGTTCTAATATCCCATAACTCTTTGCAACAATCGGACAACAGCTATGCTAGTTAGCTACGGCACATTCACAGCTTTGTGACAATGTTGTCTTAACTTGTATATTTTCGACCTAGACCCATGGTAGGAAGTAAAAGCAGGAAGTGTACCTTTCAATCTGTTCTGTGATTTGTTGAGTCAAATCAATTGATGTTACAAAAAATACATTCCATTGCATGAGCCACATCAGTTAGTATGATTTAAATGAACATTCTACATTACCTTGACAATCCAGCTTCAGTTGATAGAACATTCCAAAATACTGTGGAAATTATTGGCAAATCACAATGGATTATACCCTGATGAAGACAGCTTGCCTGTCGAAACGTTGGACACAAAATATTTTTTGCATCTGAGCTCCTAGTGTCACGCCCTGACCTGGTTTGGTCAGGGTGTGAGTTGGGGTGGGCATTCTAGGTTCTTTTGTATTTCGTTGTTTTGGCTGAGTATGGCTCTCAATCAGGGACAGCTGTCTATCGTTGTCTCTGATTGGGAACCATACTTAAGCAGCCCTTTTTCCCTTCAGTCTTTGTGGGAAGTTGACTCTGTTAGGGTGTATGTTGCTGTTGGTGCGACACCATTTGACGTTCGTTCGTTCGTTCGTTCGTTCGTTCGTTCGTTCGTTCGTTCGTTCGTTCGTTCGTTCGTTCGTTCGTTCGTTCGTCCGTCTCAACCTGGCACGCTGCGCCTTGGTCGATTAATGAAGATCGTGACAGAACTTCCCACCACCAAGAGACCAAGCAGCGTGCTTATCTGGAGTCCTGGACATTGGAGGAGATCTTGGATGGTAAGGGACCCTGGAGGCAGGCTGGGGAATACCGCCGTCCCAAGGAGGAGCTGGAGGCAGCGAAGGCTGAGCGACGTTTCTATGAGGAGAAATATGGAGTATGGACACCTGATCAGCAGAAGTATGTGGGAACACGGCTGGCTTTTAAGCACGAGAGGCAGCCCCCAAAAAATTTTTTGGGGGGGGCACATGGGGAGTTTGGCTGGGCCAGGTTGGAGACCTGGGCCAGCTCCCCGTGCTTACCAGAGGGAGCATTGCACTGGTAAGGCACCGTGTGAGGCGGTGAAACGCACGGTGTCACCAGTGCGTGTTCACAGCCCGGTGCGCGACATGCCAGCTTCCCGCATCTGTCGAGCTAAGGGGGGTGTTCAGCCTGGAAGGAGTGTGCCGGCTCAGCGCTCTTGGTCTCCAGTACGCCTCCTCGGACCAGGGTATCCTGCGCCGGCTCTGCGTACTGTGTCTCCGGTGCGTCTCCACAGCCCAGTACGTCCTGTGCCAGCGCCCCGCAGTGGCCGGGCGAAATTAGGGGGTGCCCAGTCCGGAGCCTCCAGAGACTGTCCCCAGTCTGGGGCCCGCAACGAGGGTGCCCGGGGCCCGCAACGAGGGTGCCCAGTCCGGGGCCCGCAACGAGGGTGCCCAGTCCGGGGCCGGCAACGAGGGTGCCCAGTCCAGGGTCGGCGGCGAGGGCCCCCACCCCAGGTGCGCCACCAAAGTGGAGGGAGCCAGAGGTGGAGCGGGGTCTACGTCCCGCACCAGAGCCGCCACCGCGGATAGATGCCCACCCAGGTTCAGGTTTTGCGGCCGGAGTCCGCACCTTTGGGGGGGGTACTGTCACGCCCTGACCTGTATGAGCCTGTTTGTCTCATTTTGGTTTGGTCAGGGTGTGAGTTGGGGTGGGCATTCTAGGTTCTTTTGTATTTCGTTGTTTTGGCTGAGTATGGCTCTCAATCAGGGACAGCTGTCTATCGTTGTCTCTGATTGGGAACCATACTTAAGCAGCCCTTTTTTTTTTTCCTTCAGTCTTTGTGGGAAGTTGACTCTGTTAGGGTGTATGTTGCTGTTGGTGCGACACCATTTGATTTTCGTTCGTTTTTGTTTCGGTGAGTTTAAGAAATAAACATGTTTTTCTCAACCTGGCATGCGCCTTGGTCGATTAATGAAGATCGTGACACCTAGAGTGTGCGGCTCTTTATTTTCAAGTTTCCACTCCGCTAGCCAGCACCTCGCCTATATAGGTGTGCGTTTCTTTTTATTCTAAATCACAATACCAGGCAGCCATTGCGAATGTACCCTTGAAATGACCAGTCAAATTACCAGGGTTAGCGCTTCCAAGCCCTTATTCATTCTAGTTGTATGGGTCATATTAAATAATGTTATTTGTCACATGCGCCGAATAAAACCAGTGCAGACCTTACCGTGAAATGCTTACTTACAAGCCCAACCATGGTCAGCCAGTGCTGTGATAAGATATTGTGGAAAATAATACATTTGGAGATTGCCTGCACTGTTTGTTACATAGCCAGACAGTTTTAGAGATTTTCGTTTTGGTCCCCCAAAAAGCTAGGTCTAGCTCTGACTGCATGTCTTTTGGTATGGATGTGGGTACGTAGACCCATGAGCCACTGCGGCCCCTCATGAGTTCCGATTTATTTAGGCTCCTACCCACATCAAAGTTGCCCATACCTTGTCTAGAATGAACATGATGAATTTATATAACACACTAAATTACATGGCAGCCATGTTAGCGCCCCTTTAACAATACATGGGGAATATTTTAACAATGCTATATAAATTAAAGTGGAACTGACAGTGTTTTAACTACTTTGCAGATATGAAACAGACTATCATGTCAGTCAAAAATATCAAATTTACATTTCAAAACAGGTTATATTTGACTCCAAATACCATGACAAACAGTAAGGCATTGCAGGCAGAATATATGGATGCAGTTCAATGCATGATTAATGTAATTCACCAATACATTTCTTGATAGAAAAGCAGCCTTTTGCTACAAAGAATGCGCACAAACACTTGAGTGAGAAAAGGCTGACCTGGGAACTGGTAACAAACACTAACTATGGGTGAAAAAACTGTTATTGTAAAGTGTACACAATGTCTCCCCCTTGTGGGAGTAAGAATCCTTTAACTTTATGACCAGGATTTCTTTGGTTTTAGTTGGAGGGGTTATTAACAGGATGGAAATCTTTTTGAGTTACAGATCCTAAGGAAAAGCTTATATTAGCATAACAAGGTTGTTGAAAGTTTACATACACTTAGGTTGGAGTCATTAAAACTTGTTTTTCAACCACTCCACAAATTTCTTGTTAACAAACTATAGTTTTGGCAATTCGGTTAGGACATCTACTTTGTGCATGACACAAGTCATTTTTTTTAACAATTGTTTACAGACAGATTATTTCACTTATAATTCACTGTGTCACAATTCCAGTGGGTCAGAAGTTTACATACACTAAGTTAACTGTGCCTTTAAACAGCTTGGAAAATTCCAGAAAATGATGTCATGGCTTTAGAAGCTTCTGGCTAATTGACATAATTTGAGTCAATTGGAGGTGTACCTGTGGATGTATTTCAAGGCCTACCTTCAAACTCAGTGCCTCTTTGCTTGACATCATGGGAAAATCAAAAGAAATCAGCCAAGACCTCAGAAAAACATGTGTAGACCTCCACAAGTCTGGTTCATTCTTGGGAGCAATTTCCAAACACCTGAAGGTAACACGTTCATCTGTACAAACAATAGTATCCAAGTATAAATACCATGGGACCACACAGCAGTCATACCGCTGAGGAAAGAGACGCTTTCTGTCTCCTAGAGATGAACTGACTTTGGTGCGAAAAGTGCAAATCAATCCCAGAACAACAGCAAAGGACCTTGTGAAGATGTTGGAGGAAACAGTTACAAAAGTATTTATATCCACAGTAAAACGAGTCCTATATTGACATAGGTCAGCAAGGAAGAAGCCACTGCTCCAAAACCGCCATAAAAAAAGCCAGACTACGGTTTGCCACTGCACATGGTGACAAAGATTGTACTTTTTGGAGAAATGTCCTCTGGTCTGATGAAACAAAAATAGAACTGATTGGCCATAATGACCATCGTTATGTTTGGAGGAAAAAGGGGAGGCTTGCAAGCCGAAGAACACCATCCCAACCGTGAAGCACCAGGGGTGGCAGCATCATGTTGTTGAGGTGCTGTTGCATTTCACAAAACAGATGGCATCATGAGGCAGAAAAATGATGTGGATTTATTGAAGCAACATCTCAAGACATCAGTCAGAAAGTTAAAGCTTGGTTGCAAATGGGTCTTCCAAATGGACAATGTCCCCAAGCATACTTCCAAAGTTGTGGCAAAATGGCTTGAGGACAACAAAGTCAAGGTATTGGAGTGGCCATCACAAAGCCCTGACCTCAATCCTATAGAACATTTGTGGGCAGAACTGAAAAAGCGTGTGAGATTAAGGAGGCCTACAAACTTGACTCAGTTACACCAGCTCTGTTAGGAGAAATGGACCAAAACTCACCCAACTTATTGTGGGAAGCTTGTGAAAGACTACCCGAAACGTTTGACCCAAGTTAAACAATTTAAAGGCAATGCTACCAAATACTAATTGAGTGTACGTAAACTTCTGACCTACTGGGAATGTGATGAAAGAAATAAAAGCAGAAAAAAATTATTCTGTCTACTATTATTCTGACATTTCACATTCTTAAAATAAAGTGGTGATCCTAACTGACCTAAGACATGGCATTTTTAATAGGATTAAATGTCAGGAATTGTTAACTGGGTTTAAATGTATTTGGCTAAGGTATATGTAAACTTCCGACTTCAACTGTATATCTAATAAGGTGAAAGAAGTATCATACAAACTCATTCATAGAATCTACCCTGTAAAGACCTTTTATTATACACATATTTAAAATAGCTATTGATAAAATGTATATTTTGTGGTTGTGACCCAGAAATGCTTGACCATTTATATTGGGACTGTTCTTATGTCATACGAGTTTGGAGCGAGTTAGAAGATTTTATTTGAAAAGAAACAACTATAAATGTTAATCTGAGAGACTGAAATTATGTTTTATTTTGATCCAAATTATATGGATCCAGATTTAACTTTCATTGTGGGCAGAGAACAAACCCTCCTCACATTATTTAAGATAATTTAAAACTAATATTTCAATGTTATCAGTAAATGTAAAAACAAAAAAGCAATACACACACAACTTTTTGACAAATTGAAAATGTATCTTGACATGTAATATCCCTGATTGTTAGGTTTATGTACTCTAGTTTGTATATTTCAGTTTTTTTATTTGTGTTCATAATTATTTAACAATAATAAATACATTTATACATTTATACTTTATAAGTCAATCTGGTGACATCACAATGATGATTAAAGATTTTCCTACTAATTATTTGCCTCCTTTTGAATGTCATTGTCCACTGTATCCACTGTAATGCACTTTTGATGAAATCTTCATCAGCGTTCATAGACAAATTATTGAGTAGAATGCTAAGTCTGGCATCAGTCCGAAACGAACGTTAAAAACAATATTGTGACGAAACATGCAACCCATGAATAGCGTGTTCACCCATAAAAGGTGTCATTTGGTTAGCTAGCAAGAAATGTGAATCACTTTGCTAGCTAGCTAGTTATGCTGAACTTGAACAACTGTTATCAACAGTTAGCATATCTCTTAGTTGTCAATCAAATGTATTTGGCATCGATCAAATGGGTGGGTAGGCAGGCAAGTTCCAATTCAGTTGTCAAAACGTGGGTTGGGACCAGCATGCATTGGCAGGCAAGCTGCAGAAGGACGAGCAGGCTACTATTCCCCATAATTTATCAGTGCAATTTTGACGGCCAATTAGCTGAAAAGGTTTGAGAGGGTTTATCTAATGTTCTCTAGTTAGATGTTAGCTCATCTCGCTCTGGCTAGCATTAGTTGTTGATCTTGATGTTGTTGATGTGCATAGGTAACTGAGAGGGAGAGAGCCTACCTTTTCATGGTTGTTTGATCAATAAGATTGTGACGTTTCCAAATGTAAGAGCACTCCCATGGTATTTACATATTTGCAGAAATCAGTGGAGGCTGCTGAGGGGAGAACGGCTCATGATAATGGCTGGAATGGAGTATAATGGCTGGAATGGAGTGAATGGAATGGTATCAAACCCATGAACACCATATGTGTTTGATACCATTCCATTGACTCCATTCCAGCCATTATTATGACCCGTCCTCCCCTCAGCAGCCTCCACTGGCAGAAATCCATTCAGTTGTATTTTTTTGCTTTTGCCGAATGTGTTCTAAAGATCTGATAGAGATATTTGTATGTTTAAGTAATGCGCCCCACTGCTCCCTAAGTAGTTAAGATAGACACACCTGAGTACAGGACGAAATTGGGTAAAATGTCTACCAATAGTATTAATGACTATTCAGATAACCCCAGAAAAGGAGGGATTATCTCCATTTGAGAAAGTATTTGGTAGATCCTTTAGAATAAGAGTTAGGATGATATAGTAGCAGATCACATGAGAAGTTGTTTGCTAACCACACCCACATGTTAAAGATCCTGTGCCCCATAGGTGAAATATCCAAGGAGGTGAGCCATTCGATCCAGTATGGTGATTGGGGTTGGATCCAATCCTTGAGAGAGAAAAGACTGGAAACAGCCACGGTGGGAGGGGCCATACCAGGTTTTGTTGGTCACCGCCTTTGCTGTCAGGATTGCTGAAAGATCCACCTGGGTCCAAATTACACATTGTAAAGAGGTAAACCCTGCCACCACTGTTGAACACACACAGAGTTAGGAGAGACAGATCCGAGTACTAAAAGGGGTGGGGGTTAACTCTCTACGAAGATTGGCAATGGACCTCAGGGCAGGAAGAGGGTGAGGCTTCATGGGAATATTGATTGTAGTGAGTTGTATAATTGTGGGGGCCATATTCCTGACACACTCAGACCCTCCTGATCAGACAGGAGTAGAGGGTAACCTTCACACTCGGTAGGGGAATAGGTGGAGCATAGTGAAGACGGGGAGGTTTGTAGGGAGAAGGGAGTGTAACATAGACAAGGAAAAGTATTGCCTCAAATTACTCTGAAACAGACTGTAAAGGAGGACGTAGGGTTATGGTACATCGGAATTGATCAGAATGGGATGGAGACATTAGTGGAATTCTGTGTAGGGTTCAATCAGAAAACTTCTGATAGCACCACGCCCACCATTGCACCCTATTCATTAAATGATACCAAGATGGGAGGTTGGAACAGATTACGGCAAGAACCATGTCTAAGGAGGAATGTTATGCCTGTGACATGGCTAAGACTAGGTTAACAACTATGCCCTTCCCCTTGACGGGTTTTAATTCTCCATCAGGTTAAATTGTTCAAGCCACTTGGGAAGGAGGCGAATGGGTCCTGTGTTGGTATGTACTATCTGTATCCCCCAGTATTGGTATTCCTCTAACCTAGATTGCCTCCGTTAGTAGTTTCAGAGGAGGCTTATTATTGTTTCTCCGGACATACACGGAAGATGTTGCATCTATTGGTGACATGACTAATCGAACCTCTGACTTAAAGCCTGTGAATTTTAGGGATCAGAGACTGGCCTGTGCTGACTTCTATCAGGGACAGGCCTGCTAGCGCCCCACTCCCGACACTACCCGGTGAAATGTAAGGCGCCAAATTCAAAATCCAAAAGTTGAATTATTCAACATTCATCAATATACAAGTGTTGCATAGTCATCGAAAGCTCTGATTCTTGGCAATATCACAGCGTTGTCAGATTTCAAAAAGGCTTTACAGCGAAAGCACAACATTTGATTGTTTGAGGATAGCCCCTCTCATATTTTATGCATTAGCATAAATCCATAACCAACGCGGGTCTCAAAAAACGCATAAAATCGCTAATATAAAATCGCTTACCTTTGATCTTCTGCTGAGGATAGTCCGAAGTGTCCAAGCAAGACAATTCATGCTTCTTTTGTTAGAAAAAGTCATTCTTTATGTCCATAAATCTCCGTTTGGTTGGCGCGTTATGTTCATAAAATACAGCATCCACTCACCCATTGAACCGTGAAGAGAACGCGTTCAACCTATACCTATACACTCGTCCAAGAACAATCAAACATCATTGATAATGTATCCTTAGGAACACTTTTATGTATATTTACTGTAATATTTCAACCGGATTATAAACTGGACGATAGGAAAGGAAAAAACCACAGCGCGCGCGAGCCCGTGAACGCGCCTCTTCTTCTGTTTACATCCGGTGACTAGTTCGAAATTCTTCTTCTATTACCATCCAAAGCAACCTAACATCACCAAACACCACTGTCTAGAGACTGTTGACATCCAGTGGAAGCAATAGGTACTGCAATCTTACTCCTAGATATGGCTGTTTTCAATAGGGAGGGGTTCAAAATGAGGCAATGTGTCAACAACACTTTTTCCAGGACAGAAATTCCTCGGGTTTTCGCCTGCTATATCAGTTCTGTTATACTCACAGACAATTATTTTAATTGTTTTAGAAACTTCTGAGTGTTTCCTATCCAATAGTACTAATTATGTGCATATCCTAGTTTCTGGGCCTGAGTGGCAGGCCTTTTACTTTGGGCACGCCAGACTCTCCAAAACCGACACCTCAGCTGCCGCTCCCTAAGAAGTTAATGTGCTATACTTTAATCCCCAATAACACAGCACCTGATGGGTCAAGTAACCAAGGCTCTTCAGGGACTCACTACACTGGCGAACGAATTGGCTGAAAATTCTGGTATTGATAACTCACTCTCTGGTTGGTTCGATAACATGTTTGGTAAATGGAAGACTATTGTGACAACCATATTGGGGGCAGTTCTGACAGGAATGAGATGCTGGTATTATGTGGATGTTGTTTAATCCTGTGTGAGAGGTTTTGTGTCTAGGTCTCTGAAAAAGGCAGTGATGCAACAGATGATTCTTTAGGGTCCCCTACCAGACTCGGACTGAGGGGAGGACAGATTCTAGACTGACAGAGAATGCTGTTGATTTTAATCCAGAGGAGCCTGAATTGGATGAAACTATTTTAATGTTTAGTAATGCTGTCTATTTAATGAAGATAATAATGAAAATCCTAAACAGAAGAGTTATGATTGGAAGTAGTAGTAGATCTCACGTTAGATTTCTTATTCGTAATTGTTATTTCTTTATAAAATGTTTTTTTTGTAGGTGTGGTGTTATTTCTTTGTATGATGTTTTTTGTTGGATGTGGTGTAATTTTTTGTTTTCAGTGGATAATATTTAGTCAAAGGGTGGATTGATAGAGATATTTGTATGTTTAAGTAATGACTAAGAATATTCCATTCTGAAAATGTATGCAATGGGGTTAGAGAACAAACAAAATAATCCAATCATGTGTGTGCCTAGAACTTTTTAGGGACTAGGACATGGTGTATTTGAGAGAACAAAAGACTTCTTGTGAGAACAACTAGATAAGAAAGGCCTCCCTGTCTTCGGGAAGGGAAGAACGGCTAGGAGCTGTCCAGATTGACTTATGTTGCAGAAAAGTGATAAGCCGCTGTGGGAAAGTACTGTTGCCTAGAAAGGGTGGAGCTCATTTGTATCATTTGTATTCAGCTTAAAGCTTGTACAATATAAAAAGACTGTTCACATTTGGGGTTCAGAATTCTCATTAATAAACAAACCTGACCTATTGCAGAATTGGGACTTTGTCTAATTTTTCATTAACTAGAGCTTTACAACCTCTGGGAATTATTCAAAGCCTGATTGATAGTTTATGTCAACAATTGAGAACAAATTTCTCGTGACAAGATCTGAAGTCGCGCTGTTGCAACTGCCTGTAAACACACAGTCCAGTTCAAAGTGAACGATGACAGGCCCGTGTGGCAAATAGCTTATTTGCACATACGCCTACTGTAGCTCTGATTGGATAATGCATACCGGTCTGTGTAGACTCCGGCCCTGGACATAACAGATGTTGTCCAAACACACAGCCGCTTTCCCACTCTATATTGCAATCGAATTTTCACAAATGTCTTACTATACGACATTCCCAAACATTCTATGAATTTAAGAAAAGGTTAAAATGACCATATCTAAGTGCTCGCTTGTCAGAAAATGTAAGAAAAGGTAGTATTCCTGGGGGTGTACTATATGAACAGATTTTAATCAAATGTCATGTTGCTAAAATGCTGTCAGGTCCACTTTGTCTAGAATTAGAACAATATTCAGAATTTGAAAAGTCTTAATACATGGCTCTGCATCTGGCTAAATTGGGTGACCAAATGCAGTCACTCTGTGGGCAGGCGGTCAATCCAGTCAGTACTGTCATGTCACATTTCAACCATTTTGCATGTACACTAGGTTGATCATGTGAACATAAATAAATGAAATATTTGTCATTTAGCAGACACTTTTATCCAAAGTGACTTACAGTCATGAATGCATACATTTTATATATGGGTGGTCCCGGGAATTGAACTACCCTGGCGTTACAAGCACCAACTGAGTTTCAAAAGGAGCCCATTGTGGATGACCAGTGCTCTACCTACAGCTTTGAGAGGTATGTTTCTTATTAGCATAAGAGGTTAGTGCTTTTGTGATTGACAGGCACCTATAGGCCTCCAGTACTAGTTGAAAAGTTCCCTTAAAACTTCCTCTGATGATTTATCCAAACAAAATACATTTTTAGCAAAACAAATGTATATAAAACCTCTGTTGCTACTGTGTATAAGGGGGGATTGACGGGTTGTTTCATGTTCTTGCAAGACAGAGATGTTTGTTAGAACTGTACATGATTCTCAGAGGCAACCCCTGTCTTTCAACAACATACAACAAATGAAGTCTTGAAGGATTACTGTCTAATTAGTGTCTCTCTCATACACTAAGTTCCCTTGTGTGTGATTAGCAAGGAGAGCGTGTGTGCGTGCGCGTGTGCATGTGTGCGTGTCTGTGTTTCTGTTTTGCTGTTATGATTTCACTATGCATGCAATAATAACTAAGCTATTTTATCTTCTACATGTTGCCCATCTAAAATGTATTTATTCTAATGGTGTGTGTCTTCATTGCAATCACACCACAGACTTTCAACCACTTTTGACACGCCCAAGAATTCTCAAATAATATTGTTTATATTTTGGGTCATAAAGAATTGTGCTAATTTACAGAAGAGTATACTGTATACTATGAAGTGAAAATAATATATTGCATTCTCTTTTGAAAAGTCATTTGACTTTTCATGTTGAAGATAAGGTAACCAAATCATGATGTTGGCCTTTTTCTACAGTAGCCAATTATGGTTGCTTCTATTATGGTTATGAATGGGCTATGAAAGCTAATCATGAAGCTTATACACACACTTTGTTCTCTTGGTCTGTTTACACCTCAGAACATTACACCTCAAAACAGTACACCTTAGAAAGTAACACCTCAGAACAGTCTATGGGGCTGTTACCTACTTTATCAAATTATTAATTCTGGAATCCTCTGGGGTAGTTTAACAGACTGCTGCTGCCTGCTGTTCCTAGGGAATGCATAAATGCTGTACTAATATCATTAGACAAGCTGGGCCTTGGGATTACAATATATTTTTGCGTTGACCCTTAATGATCCCCTGGCTCTGCACTGTCTGTGAAAGGGTGACTACACTAATGAATCACATGACAAAACCTACTCACAGATATTGAAAGGTTGAGAGAGAGGGGAGCTCAATAGAATACAATATTAAAAAGGTAGCAGCCAAAGTCATAATAAAAATAAACATACAGTCACGACCAAAATTATTGGCACCCTTGATAAAGATGAGCAAAAAATACTGAGATACTGTATATTGTATGCAAAAAAAATGAAAAAGTATATTATTTTATACTAATACAATTGCTCAGAGAAAAAAATATCTAAAAAAGATATAGGTGTCAAAATGATTGGCACCCATGTTTTCGATACTTTGTGCACCCTCCCCATGCACGAATAACGGCACTTTGCCTTTTTTTATAATGTTTTTTTTAGATTGAAGAACAAATTGAGAGATCTTAGACCATTCCTCCTAACAGAATCTTTCCAAATCCTTGACATCCTTCGATCTGCGCATATGGACTGCCCTCGTCAATTCAAACCACAGGTTTTCAATGGGGTTCAAGTCCTGAGACGGATGGATTTTGCTAAATGTTGATTTTGTTGTCAGTTAAACATTTAGTTTTTTTATATCTGCTTGGGGTTATTGCCTTGCTGGAAGATTCACTTGCGGTCAAGTTTCTTTCGAGGCCAAACCCAGCACTGGTGTGCGTGGCTTAAGCGCTGTGTTTTCAATTTGTTATTTTCATCTAATTTTCATATTATTTTTCCAAGATGGCATAGCAGTCGGAAAAATGTGTTTTGTCTTGTCCCGTCCTGTGTAAATGTCGTTTTCCTCATTTTTTTTCGTATATATTTCGTATATATTTTAATATCACGTTCCATCTACGGACTGAATATACTCTCCTGCAACTCGCCTCACCCAATGTTTTACGGATCTGCTATTTTTATACTTTTGAACCGGAACCCCCATCAGAAGCTAGCCAGCTAACTAGCTACTAGCTAGTAGTCAGTTAGCCACTGCTAGCGGTCTTCACCGTTAACTCGGACACCAGCCAGCCTCAGCTCGGTCAATACCTGCCAGTCTGCACAGCGCGATATCAACCCAGAGCATATCGGACTGCTTTTTCTCTACCAAATCTCTGGATTACTACAGAAAGCTCTGAACCTTTACACCGGATCATCACAGCTAGCTAGCTGCAATCCGAGTGGCTACTCCTGGCTAACGTCTCTGTCCCGAAGCAAGCACCAGTTAGCCTTGAGCTAGCCTCGAGCTAGGCCCATCTCCCGGCTAGCTGAAGAGGTCCACCAGCTAATTATTGGGCTACAATACCTCCTTTGCCAATTGGCCTGGACCATTTACTGCCGACACGGAGCCCCGCCGATCCATCACGAATGGTCCATCACGACTGGTCTGCTAACGTAATCAACCTCTCTTTCGTATCGTCTGAGATTCCCAAAGATTGGAAAGCTGCCGCGGTCATCCCCCTCTTCAAAGGGGGTGACATGCTAGACCCAAACTGCTACAGACCTATATCTATCCTACCCTGCCTTTCAAAGGTCTTCGAAAGCCAAGTTAACAAACAGATTACCGACCGTTTCGAATCCCACCGTACCTTCTCCGCTATGCAATCTGGTTTCAGATGAGAGACATCGATGAGAGACAATACTGTGCAGCCGTATTGATTGACCTGGCCAAGGCTTTCGACTCTGTCATTCATCACATTCTTATTGGCAGACTCAACAGCCTTGGTTTCTCAAATGATTGCCTCGCCTGGTTCACCAACTACTTCTCTGATAGAGTTCAGTGTGTGAAATCGGAGGGCCTGTTGTCCGGACCTCTGGCAGTCTTTATGGGGGTGCCACAGGGTTCAAATCTCGGGCCGACTCTTTTCTCTGTATATATCAATGATGTCGCTCTTGCTGCTGGTGATTATCTGATCCACCTCTACACAGACGACACCATTCTGTATACTTCTGGCCCTTCTTTGTACACTGTGTTAACAAACCTCCAAACAAGCTTCAATGCCATACAACACTCCTTCCGTGGCCTCCAACTGCTTTAAAATGCTAGTAAAACAAAATGCATGCTCTTCAAAGGATTGCTGCCCGCACCCTCCCGCCCGACCACCATCACTACTCTGGACGGTTCTGACTTATGTGGACAACTACAAATACCTAGGTGTCTGGTTAGACTGTAAACTCTCCTTCCAGACTCACATTAAATAAAGCCTCCTTCACTCATGCTGACAAACTTACCCTCGTAAAACTGACTATCCTACCGATCCTTGAATTTGGCGATGTCATTTACAAAATAGCATCAAACACTACTCAGCAAACTGGATGTAGTCTATCACAGTGCCATCCATTTTGTTACCAAAGCCCCTTATACTACCCACCACTGCGACTTGTATGCTCTCATTGGCTGGCCCTCTCTTCATATTCGTCGCCAAACCCACTGACTCCACGTCATCTATAAGTCTTTGCTAGGTAAAGCCACACCTTATCTCAGCTCACTGGTCACCATAGCAACACCCACCTGTAGCAAGCGCTCCAGCAGGTATATTTCACTGGTCATCCCCAGAGCAAACACCCCCTTTGGCTGCCTTTCCTTCCAGTTCTCTGCTGCCAATGACTGGAACAAATTGCAAATATCACTGAAGCTGGTGACTCATATCTCCCTCTCTAACTTTAAGCATCAGCTGTCAGAGCAGCTTACCGATCCCTGTACCTGTACACAGCCAATCTGTAAATAGCACACCCAACTACCTCATCCCCATATTGTTATTTATCTTTTTGTCTTTTTCACCCCAGTATCTCTATTTGCACATCATCATCTGCACATCTATCAATCCAGTGTTAAAGCTAAATTGTAATTATTTCGCCTCTATGGCCTATTTATTGCCTTACCTCCCTAATCTTCTTCAGTTGTAAATAAGAACTTGTTCTCAACTGGCTTACCTGGTTAAATTAAGGTGAAATATGTATATATATTTTTAATCTAATCTGACCATTGCACCCAGTTCCAGTCCAAGTGGCAATGCTGTAACTCCAGGCATTTAAATGTGTTGGTTGCTATCAATAAAGGCTTTCTTATGACAAGCCTTCCAAAGAGCCTATTGGCATGAAGTGGCTTCTAATTGTAGATTTGAGGACTTGTTGGCCGGAAGATGCGATCATTTTCTGGAATTCTCCAACTGTGGCCCTTGCGCTTTTCTTTGCCTCACAAACAATCTTTCACACTGTGCATGTGGACAAGATACACTTTGTCCTTTACCAGGCAAGTTTACAACTGTTCCAGTAATCTTACATTTCTTGATTGTTGCCCTAATAGTGGTAAGTGGTATAATTGCTTTATCAATATTTTTTTTACCCATTGCCTGATTTATGAAAGTCAACAACCATTTGTTTCTTTTTGTTTGTGAGTTCATTGCCTTTCTCTATGGTGATGGATGACAAAAGGATTTTACATGCGTGTTACCTCATTTTTATACCCCAGTGAAACAGGAAGCTATGAAAGGCCAAAACACAGCTACTTAAAATGAGATTAAAAGTAGACCAGAGAATGTTAATGCAGATAACATTTTGTTAGATTATGTTTATAAGAATTTTGACACCTATCTTTTTAGATTTTTTTGTATTACTTGTTAAAGAAAATATTATTTTCTGAGCAATTGTGTTAGTATAAAATAAATTAACAAAAACAAATGCATACATTAAAGCTCAGTATTTGTATGATTTATTTTATACTATTTTTGTTTTGTTTTATTTTTGTGAATAAAGCGCAGGGGGGAGGGATGTCCTCACAGGACTAGATCCTATCTTGAGATCTGTGCATGGAATTCACCATTGTCATCAATGCAAGATTTTTGAGAGAGATTGGGTTGTCTCATTAGGGATTTGGCGCTTTATGATTACAGTTCACGCATGAAAGTACTCAGGGCTCAATTCAACCAAATACAGATAAAGAAAAACTCAAAATATGTCTGTCTCTAAGTGCCTTACAGACCTTTGAGCCAATCAGCATGTATGCATGTTCTAGTGTGCAGTTTTTACACCTGTTTTTGGATACCAATCAGTATGAAGCTGTCTAATGAGAATTATGACGTGGGATTCCTCAAGTGGCTGAGAGAAGGTGGTTCAGAAATGGGATAAATTCAGAGGCATCCAATGCCAGTCTGGTCAGTGTCATCTACCAGCTGTCTCAGAAACCTGGCACACAAGGCTGGCCTGGTAAGTATAGAACTTAATAGTCCATTAACAAAACTTGACCTTGTAACCAAAAGTATGTTTTCTAGATGATTCTCATGATTCTCACAAGGCTGCTATATTGTAGCATGTGCTGGGAGTTGGTGATGTTGGCCTACATTTAAAAACTGACTGGCACACTCTCCATTAGAGATCCTGCAAATCACTGTAGATCAATTGACAATCTTTTGCCTCTTTTTTTTGGTAAATTATTTTACAGGAACATGGAGCCAAACAACAGAACAACATATACGGTAACAGAATTCCTCATCACAGGATTGGATGATGTGCAACACCCAAAGCTGGTGGGAGCAGCTATTTTGTTCGTCCTCTTTCTCATTCTGATCGGAAGCATCACCAACATTTGTGTCATAGCATTCAACAAGCCTCTGCATACCCCAATGTACTTTTTTATTTGCTCGCTGGCAACGGTAGACATAGTCTACACCAGTGGCATTAGTGTTACAATGCTTAACGTTCTCCTTGGTGGGGAGAGAAGAGTCCCATATGCACCCTGCATGATACAGTGCTTCCTATTTAATTTAGGAAGCGCTATGGAACCCTTCGCTATTGCTCTGATGGCTTATGATCGCCTTATTGCAATTTCACATCCTCTTCGATATCAGACAATCTTAACTAATACAAATGTATGTTTACTTATAATAGCCACTTGGGCAGTAGGCTGCATATTTGCCAGTTTGTTGACTGGCTTGGTGAATAATCTGCCCTTCTGTGGCTCAAATAAACTCCAATACAGCTTTTGTGAATTTGCAGCCTTAGTAAGAGCAGCATGTGTGAATCCTACATATTATTTCAATGCAGTTACTGCTGTGGGGACCGCTACATTATGGGTTAATTTAGCCTTGATAATCTTCTCATACATGAAGATAGTTTATGTAGTGATACAAATGTCTTCATCCAAAGACAGGAGGAAAACATTTAGCACCTGTGTCTCTCACATGATAGTGGTGGCTTGTTTCTTTATCCCCAAGGTGTTGTTAATGTTGGTCACCAGGGTTGGTTTGGTTCTCACGCTCTCTCACAGAAATGGCCTAATCATTGGCTCTACTCTAGGCCCCTCTCTTGTGAACCCACTTGTGTATTGTCTCAAAACCAAGGAGATTCGAGGGCGCCTCAAAAATATTTTCAAGAGAACTGAAATTACTCCAAATATGTAACGGTTAGGGGTTCCAAAGCCATTTTCTTGCTTGTTCCAAGCAAAAGTGGTTGAGTCAAATATTTTTCCATGTTATTTCATCATCAGTGTAATCATGTTGAGTCAATGTTGAGTTCTGATTGAATTTGATAAAAGTTAGTGGTTTTTATCTCAATTTAACCTGTCAGGTTTCAACTGTAAATCAACAATAGAGTGTCAAGGTTCGGTTGATTTAGATCACAGGTGTCAAGCTCATTCCATGGAAGGCAATGTGTCTGCGGGTTTTCACTCCTGCCTTTTACTGATCACTGAAGGTCACTGGTTAGTTAGGAACTCCCCTCACCTGATACTTTAGGTCTTAATTGGTCACTGGTTAGTTAGGAACTCCCCTCACCTGATACTCTAGGTCATAATTGGTCACTGGTTAGTTAGGAACTCCCCTCACCTGATACTCTAGGTCATATTTGGTCACTGGTTAGTTAGGAACTCCCATCATCTGATGCTATAGGTCTTAATTGCACACAAATTGTAAGGAAATAACAAAAATCAGTAGACGCTGGACCCTCCAAACAATGAGTTAGACACGCCTGATTTGGATTAGTTTGATGTCTCAATCAAATGTTGATTTGACATTTTAGCCCTTTCAAACCGTATTACATGTTATCTACTGTTAAATGCAATTTTAATACATTTTAATTTCATATTTTACAATTTAATATTTTAATAAAATAATACAATTTTAATAAAATGTCAAGTGTCAGCGTAAAACATATGTAGTAATGGACCACAATTATGTAGTAATGGACCACAATTAGATTATTGCAGTATTATCTTAAAAATAGGATCTGATCTAGACCCTTACTGCTTTATTGTTGCAGTTCTTGAGATTGCGAGCACCAAAGGCCGCCTCAAAACCCTTTCTATCTGCAGTGGTCAGTGAATCATAATTTCCCTTTATATTCTACCTAGAATTTGTATTTATCTGGCCAGTAATATCGGCATTAGATTCAAAACTGATTTACATATTGTTATTATTGTATAGCCTGCTCCCTCCTATGATCAATCCACTGATAAATATAATCAACGCAAAATATATAAAACAGAGCTTGATGAAAAGATTCAAACGATGAACTGGTCCAAAGAAAGAGAGTGTCTCTGCTGTCTCTTAATGATTTAGTTATGTAACTACAAATAGTTGCATCCAATACATTATGTGAAACAGAAGCTTAATGATTGAGTATTGTTCATAAAAAAATTATCAAAACAAAAATGTCTTTAGCATATTTTTTATCTAATGTATTGTTATTTAGCATTGAATTGCTTAGTAAATGTTTAATTTGAAAGTGCATTTTTGGACTCATAAATAAATTATATATACCCCTCAAATTCAAATCTGGACCTTGAAGGTAGTTCCATTACTTTTCTTTTGTTCTTCCCCTCAAACAAGGACTGATTTAAACCTGGGATATTAATGATCGGGTAGAACAGAAAAGCAGCAGGACCTCGTAGGGTCAGATTTGAATAGCCCTGATATATAGCCATTATTTCTTCAAGTAAACTTATATATGCGTCATGAGTTTAGTTCAACTATCATACCCCAGCACAACCCAAAAGAGAAGCTTGTTTTACTCCAATATTTGTAAACAATGTAGATGTAAGCAAACACTGTATAGCCTTAAAAAAATGTTACCTCATGGATGGTCATTCCTTGCATCCATGGTTCTGTCTATGAATTTGAGAGTGGTTGCATTTCTCTTGGACTATCCCTCAGATTTTTATCAAAACAGAGGCAGGGTGTCTGCTTTGATTTTGTTTCTACTAAGGATTCTAGCTATAAGGTGTCTTGTTATAAGGATACCAGAATCATCTTGATTGTTGCAGCAGTGCCATAATGTGCCACAATTCCTTTTGTTCTCCCAATCTGGAATACATCACCATCAAATGCCGACCACATTACCTGCCAAGAAAAATGTATTTGTTTATTGGTTATTTCCCCCCAATCCCACACTGTGACGGCTCACAAGGAACTACACTAGACTTTGTGCAAACTGGAAATGGCATATCCTGATACCGCATTCATTGTTGCTGGAGACTTTAATAAAGGAAATCTGAGGTTAATGCTCTCAAAATTCAACCAGCACATCTCCTGTGCTACACGCGGAGAGAACACGCTTGACCATTGCAACTCCCCCTTCCGGGAATGATATAAGAACATCCACCACCCTCCCTTCGACAAATCAGATCACACCACCATTCTGCTCCTTCCCATGAATAGATGGCAGGATTCACACCAAAAAAAAGGTGCAAATCACTTCATTTAACCACTGCAAGGTGACTGGGAACATGGACGGGTACATACAGACTAGCTTGGACCTCTAAGGCAATCAAAGAGAAAAACGACAAAATGGAGTCTCAATTCAAAGGCTCAGACACGAGACACATGTGGCAGAGACTCCAGACAATCACAGATTATAATGGGAAAGCTAGCCACATCGCAGACACCGACGCCTCGCTCCCGGACAAGCTAAACACCTTCTTCGGCCGCTTCAAAGAAAACAACACGAGCCGCCAACGTGGGCCCCTGCAACTCACGAGGACTGTTTGCTTACGATCTCCATGGCCAAGTCTGGCTGGAGGGTTTATGGACATATTCAATCTCCCCCTATCCCAGTCTGACATCCTGTGGGTGAGCGGTTTGCTAATGACAACGTTGTGAACAGTGTGCCCCATGGTGGCGGTGGGGTTATGGTATGGGCAGGCATTTTATTATTTTTTTTTTTTATTAATTTATTTTTTTACCTTTACTTAACCAGGTAGGCTAGTTGAGAACAAGTTCTCATTTACAACTGCGACCTGGCCAAGATAAAGCACAGCAGTTTGATACATACAACAACAAAGAGTTACACATGGAATACACAGACATATATATTTTTTTTTTCTCTACTGTATTATTGGCTGTATATATATATATATATATATATATAAGTCTATATAGTGAGTGCAGATGAGGTAAGATACGGGAGGTTGGGCAACAAATAGGCCATGGTGGCGAGGTAATTACAATATATCAATTAAACACTGGGATGGTAGATAAATGTGCAAGTTACTGGGGTGCAAAGGAGCAAGATAAATAAATAAATAAGTACAGTATGGGGATGAGGTAGTAGGTTGGGCTGTGCACGTGCAGAGATCTGTGAGCTGCACTGACAGCTGGTGCTTAAAGCTAGTGAGGGAGATGTGAGTCTCCAGCTTCAGTGATTTTTGTAGTTCGTTTCAGTCATTGGCAGCAGAGAACTGGAAGGAAAGGCGGCCAAAGGAAGAATTGGCTTTGGGGGTGACCAGTAAGATATACCGGCTGGAGCGCGTGCTGCGGGTGGGTGCTGCTATGGTGACCAGTGAGCTGAGATAAGGCGGGGCTTTAACTATCAGAGACTTGTAGATGACCTGGAGCCAGTGGGATTAGCGACGAGTATGAAGTGAGGGCCAGACAACAAGAGTTTACAGGTCACAGTCGTGGGTAGTATATGGGGATTTGGTGACAAAACGGATGGCACTGTGATACACTGCATCCATTTTGTTGAGTAGAGTGTTGGAGGCTATTTTATAAATGACATCGCCGAAGTTGAGGATCGGTAGGATGGTCAGTTTTCCGAGGATGTGTTTGGCAGCATGAGTGAAGGATGCTTTGTTGCGAAATAATTTTGGATTGGAGATATTTAATGTGAGCCTGGAAGGAGAGTTTACAGTCTAGTCAGACACTTAGGTATTTGTAGTTGTCCACATATTCTAAGTCAGAACCGTCCAGAGTAGTGATGCTGGACGGGCGGGCGGGCAGGTGCGGGCAGTGATCGGTTGAAAAGAATGAAATTAGTTTTACGTGCATTTAAGAGCAGTTGGAGGGCACGGAAGGAGAGTTGTATGGCATTGAAGCTCGCCTGGCATAAGCTATAGAAAACAAACACAATTGCTTTTTATCGATGGCAATTTGAATGCACAGAGATACCATGAAGAGATCCTGAGGCACATTGTCGTGCCATGCCGTCCCTTCATGTTTCAGTTGGATAATGCACGGTCCCATGTCGCAAGGATCTGTACACAATTCCTGGAAGCTGAAAATGTCCCAGTTCTTCCATGGCCTCCATACTCACCTGTTGTCTATCATTCGGCCCTTTTGGGATGATCTGGACCGATGTGCACGACAGCGTGTCCCTAGCAGCTTCGCACAACCATTGAAGAGGAGTGGGACAGCATTCCACAGGCATCAATCAACAGCCTGATCAACTCCATGCGATGTGTCGCGCTGTATGAGGCAAATGGTGGTCACACCAGATACTGACTGGTTTTCCAATCAACGTCCCCTACCTTTTTTTTAAGGTATCTGTGACTAACAGATGCATATCTTTTTTCCCAGTCATGTGAAATCCCTAGATTAGGGCCTAATGCATTTATTTTGTCACGTCCAGGCCTGAGTTCTACAGGCTGGCGTGTTTAGTTTCGTTTTTGGTGTAGGGTTTTTTTGGTTCTAGGTATAATTTTCTATGTTGGGGGTTCATGGTTCCCAATTAGAGGCAGCTGAGTGTCGTTACCTCTAATTGGGAACCATATATATGTTTGTGGTTTTCACTAGGGTTTTGTGGGTTATTGTTAGGTTCATAGCTTAAGTGGTTAGTCCTTGTTATGTTCCATTGTTACGATCGTTTGTTCGTTATTTTCCCCAGTTACGTGATAAATAAATATGTATACTGGAAGCATCGCTGCGTCTTGGTCCGTCAATATCGAAGATCGTGACATATTTCAATTGACTGATTTCCTTATATGAACTGTAACTCAATAAAAACTTT
>QNTS01002637.1:100036-114261 GCA_003317085.1 Hucho hucho
CCCCCCCCCCCCCCCTCTCACCCCCTCTTTCACCACTGCTACTCTCTGTTGTGTTCTATGCATAGTTACTTTAATAACTCTACCTACATGTACTTAATCCGTCAACTAACCGGTGCCCCCGCACATTGACTCTGTATCGGTACCCCCCTGTATTCAGTCTCGCTATTGTTATTTTACTGCTGCTCTTTAATTACTCGTTACTTTTATCTCTTATTCTTATCTGTATTTTTTTGAAACTTCATTGTTGGTTAGGGGCTCGTAAGTAAGCATTTCACTGTAAGGTCTACACCTGTTGAATTCGGTGCATGTGACTAATAACATTTGATTTGATTTGATCAGGTAGAACAGAAAAGCATCAGGCGCCGGACCTCGTAGAGTCAGATTTGAATAGCCCTGATATATAGCCATTGTTTCTTCAAGAATATAACTTGAGTTTATTTCAACTGTCAAATCCCAGTAAGAACCCAAAATTTAAGCTTGTTTTACTCCAATATTTGTGAACAATGTAGATGTAAGCAAACACTGTATAGCCTTTTTTTTTAAATGATCTCATGGATGGTCATTGCTTGCATCTATAGTTCTGTCTATGAATTTGAGAATGATTGCATTTCTCCTGGCCTATCCCTCAGAATTTTACCAAAACAGAGGCAGGGTGTCCGCTTTGATTTTGTTTCTACTAAGGATTCTAGCTATAAGGTGTCTTGTTATAAGGATACCAGAATAATCTTTATTGTTGCAGCAGTGCCATAATGTGTCATAATTCCTTTTGTTCTCCCAATCTGGAGCACATCACCATCAAATGCCGACCACATTACCTGCCGAGAAAAATGCATTTGGTTATTGGTTATTTTCCCCCAAGCCCACACTGTGCTGGCTCACAAGGAACTACACTGGTCTTTGTGCAAACTGGAAATGGCATATCCTGATACCGCATTTATTGTTGCTGGGGACTTTAATAAAGTAAACCTAAGGATAATGCTCTCATAATTCTAGCAGCGCATCTCCTGTGCTACACGTGGAGAGAACACGCTTACTCTCCCTTCCGGGACGGCTATAAGGCCCTCCCCTACCCTCCCTTCGGAAAATCAGATCACGCCACCATCCTGCTCCTACCCATGGATAGATGGCAGGATTCACACCACTGTGTTTAACCACGGCAAGGTGACTGGGAACATGGATGGGTACAAACAGACTAGCTTTGATGTCTGTAAGGCAATCAAAGAGAATAACGACAAATTGGAGTCTCAATTCAAAGGCTCAGACAGGAGACGCGTGTGGCAGAGACTCCAGACAATCACAGATTATAAAGGAAATGCCAGCCACGTTGCAACAACATGAGCCGCCAACGTGGGCCCCTGCAACTCACAAGGACTGTTTGCTTACGATCTCCATGGCCAAGTCTGGCTGGAGGGTTTATGGACATATTCAATCTCCCCCTATCCCAGTCTGTTGTCCCCACTTGCATCAAGATGTCCACCATTGTTCCTGTACCAAAGATAGCGAAGTTAAGTGAACTAAACGACTATCGCCTGGTAGCATTCACTTCTGACATCATGAAGTGCTTAGAGAGGCTAGTTAAGGATAATATCACCTCCACCTGACCCGACACCCTAGACTCACAACAATTTGCATACTGCCCCAACAGATCCACAGACGTCGCAATGGCCATTGCACTGCACACTGACCTATTCCACCTGGACAAGAGGAATACCTATGTAATGCTATGGAATGCTGTTCATAGACTACAGCTCAGCCTTCAAAACCATAGTGCCCCAGGTGTTGAAGGTAGGCTGCAACACCCCCGCCATGCTGACCATCAACACTGGGCTCCCACAGGGGTGCTCAACACTGAGCCCCCGACTGTACTCCCTGTTCACCCATGAATGCGTGTCCACGCATGTCTCCAACTCAATCATCAAGTTTGCTGAAGACACAACATTGGTAGGCCTGATTACCAACAATGCCGAGACAATCTACAGGGAGGAAGTGACAGCAGAGAGAGAATGCCCCCATCCACATTGACGGACCGCAGCATGAAGTTCTTTGGCGTGCATGTCACTGAGGACCTGAAATGGTCCCTTCAAACAGTCAGAATGGAGAAAAAGGCACAACAGTGCCTCATCAACCTCAGGAGACTGAATACATTTGTCTTGACCGCTAAGAGCATCACAAACTTCTTCAGATGCACCATCGAGAGCATTGTGTTGGGCTGTATCACTGCCTGGTAATGCAGCTGCACCACCCGCAACCACAGGTGCGGTCAGCCCAAGCATCATCAGTGGCACACTAACTGCCCTCCTGAACATCTACAGCACCCAGTTTAACAGGAAGGCCAAGAAGATCATCAAGGACCTCAGCCACCCAAGCCACGGCTTGTTCACTCCTCTACCATCTACACTGAACAGAAATATAAACGCAACATGTAAATTGTTGGTCCCATGTTTAATGAGCTTAAATAAAAGATCCCATAAATATTTCATACGGGAAAAAAAGCTTATTTCTCTCCAATTTTGTGCACAAATTGGTTAGTATCCCTGTTAGTGAGCATTTCTCTTTTGCCAAGATAATCCATCCACCTGACAAGTGTGGCATATCAAGTAGCTGATTAAACAGCATTATCATTACACAGGTGCACCTTGTGCTGGGGACGATAAAAGGCCACTCTAAAATGTGCAATTTTGTCACGCAATTCAATGCCACAGATGTCTCAAGTTTTGAGGGTGTGCAATTTGCATGCTGACTGCAGGAATGTCCACCAGCTTCCACATCCGGCTTCTTCACCTGCAGTATCGTCTGAGACCAGCCACCCGGACAGCTGAAGAAACTGTGGGTATACACAGCCAAAGAATTTCTGCACAAACTGTCAGAAACCGTCTCAGGAAAGCTAATCTGCATGCTCGTAGTCTTCACCAGCGTCTTGACCTGACTGCAGTTTAGCATCGTAACCGACTTCAGTGGGCAAATGCTCACTTTCAATGGTCACTGGCATGCTGGAGAAGTGTGCTTTTCATGGATGAATCTCAGTTTCAACTGTACCGGGCAGATGGCAGACAGTGTGTGTGGCGTCATGTGAATGAGTGGTTTGCTACTGACAACGTTGTGAACGGAGTGCCCCATGGTGGTGGTGGGGTTATGGTATGGGCAGGCAGGCATAAGCTACAGACAACAAACACAATTGCATTTATCGACAGCAATTTGAATGCACAGAGATACCGTGAAGAGGTCCTGAGGCACATTGTCGTGCCATTCATCCGCCGCCATCACTTCATGTTTCAGTTTGATAATGCACAGCCCCATGTCACAAGGATCTGTACACAATTCCTGGAAGCTGAAAATGGCCTCCATACTCACCTGTTGTCACTCATTCGGCACTTTTGGGATGATCTGGACCGATGTGCACGACAGCGTGTCCCTAGCAACTTCCCACAGCCATTGAAGAGGAGTGGGACAACATTCCACAGGCTTCAATCTACAGCCTGATCAACTCCATGCGATGTGTTGCGCTGCCTGAGGCAAATGATGGTCCCACCAGATACTGACTGGTTTTCCAATCCACGCCCCTACCTTTTTTTTAAGGTATCTGTGACCAACAGATGCATATCTTTCTTCCCAGTCATGTGAAATCCATAGATTAGGGCCTAATGCATTTATTTCAATTGACTGATTTCCTTATACAGTGGGGCAAAAAAGTATTTAGTCAGCCACCAATTGTGCAAGTTCTCTCACTTAAAAAGATGAGAGAGGCCTGTAATTTTCATCATAGGTACACTTCAACTAATGAATTTATTTGCAAATTATGGTGGAAAATAAGTATTTGGTCAATAACAAAAGTTTATCTGAATACAAAGGAAAGTGTAATTTGTCAAATGTAGTCTAAAGTTATGGTAAAACCACTATTTTAGACAACAAGCTATGAGACATTCAGCAGACAAAGTTAAATTAAAGGCACAGAGGTCATCGCCATGTTGATGGTCTCCCATAGCAGCTAGCTAGATTTACAAGCCAGATTTACGTATTAAGATGGCCAACTATGTAGCTTTTTTCGTGGATAAGTTTAATGAAATAAAAACGTGTCTTTGAATACTTTGTTATGTGTAGATATTTTACACCATTACATCATGATTTAAATAAATAAACTACAAAGAACAAGAGAAAACCCTCATGAACCCTGTGAGGATAATTACCTTAGGGAGTAAGGTCAGGTGTATAATTATGTCACATGGGTATCAACAGTTATTATAAATTGGACACTGCAAGTATCCGTGTCAGACTTTGGTAAGCCCTGATTTACTTCTATGCAGATCTGGAGTTACATGTCATGTCTTAATAGCTCACTTCATGCATCTTCTTAATGTGTTTTCTGAATATATTTTGAATCTGAATGTGATGGAATATGTTCTCTAATCTTTAGATGACAACGTTGGATAACTTTAGTCCATGATACAAGACTCCATTGAAAGGTTTACTGTGAGGTGCAGCTTTTGTATTGACATGTCACACTATGGGTGAAAATAGATTGTTCTCTGTGCGATTGCTGAAAAACAGTAATTCATTTTTTTTAAATATATTTTTTTTATGTCTTTATACCTTGACATTAATATGAAGTGTGATCAATAATTTGGTATCATGTGTAATATCAATAAGATAATGTGATGTTAAAATACACCGGTACGTTAAAAGAGATATGTACATTAACCTATATGATACATATTGCATTGATGTCCTACTACTTTCCCCTGTAAAACGTTTAGTCTCAACAAGAGAAATGTATGAAAATGTATGAACTTGTATGAACTTGTTATAATACAACCAATTGTTTTACTTAGTTTTTATTTAGTATTGTTAACCCAACTTGATTTCCTGAGTTGATATACTGTGTTTTAAAAATGCAAGGCAGCAGAGTAACTTAAGTCATGTAAAATCAAATTGAGATGACAAAACTGGGTAAAATAAACTGTGTTACAACTTCATACAACATAACATTTTAAGTAATCAGCTTAATTTATATGTTTCTCGATGAAACAGATAACATTTTCATTTGGATTTAAACAAAGTATTCAATAATTATTTTAATCCATTACTTTCACAGGTTGCTGTCTCTACTAGACCATCATCATGTCATCGGGGAATCACAGCTTTGTGACAGAGTTTGTCATCGTTGGTTTCCCTGGACTTCAGCCAGAGTTCTACGGTCTTGCCTCAGCTGTATTATTGATTGTTTATTGTTGCACTTTATTAGGAAATGTTGCTGTCCTTATTTTGTTTGCAACTCATAAAGTTCTCCATAAACCGATGTATATTATCATTTTGAATCTGGTTGTGTCTGACGTACTATTCAGCACCACCACTTTACCAAAGATTATTGCCAGGTATTGGTTTCAGGCAGGGGCAATTTCTTTCTTTGGTTGTTTTTTGCAAATGTACTTAGTTCACTATTTTGGATCCGTGACTAGCTTTCTCCTATTGATAATGGCTTTAGACAGATATGTAGCAATCTGTTTCCCACTCAGATACCCAATGATAATCAAAAACTCCACTATTCATATACTCAATGTCACTGCATGGATTGTTGCAAAAGCCTGCCCATTGATGTTGGTAATTAGGGCCTATCCTCTTCCTTACTGTGACTCAAACACAATCTTGCAGTGCTTCTGTGATCATATTTCTATAACAAAGCTAGCATGCACTGATAGGGCTCCTTATAGTTTTCCTGCTTTTGTTGCAGCAATGGTGGTATTACTGGGACCTCTAGTCTTTATTATATACTCATATTGCTCTATTATTGTGGCAGTTCTTGAGATTGCGAGCACCCAAGGCCGCCTCAAAACTCTTTCTACCTGCAGTGGTCAGCTGATCATCATTGCCCTGTATTATCTCCCCAGGTGTTTTATTTATCTGTCCAGTAATATCGGCATTATATTCAGCACTGATTTACGTATTGTTATTATCATGTTGTATAGTCTGCTCCCTCCTATGATCAATCCACTGATATACTGTTTCAAGACAAAAGATATAAAACAGACCTTGATGAAAAGATTCAAGAAGTCAACTGCTCCATAAAAGGAGAATGTCTTTGCTGTAAGCCAATGCTCAAAATAATTTTTTTATCAGTTTGAGTTCTGTTATTATGTTTAGAAATACTTGTCCCTACAAGAATACCAACTGAGTACCATATCTAAAATGGACATATAAAGGGAAAGGGAAAGGGGGATACCTAGTCAGTTGTACAACTGAATGCCTTCAACTGAAATGTGTCTTCCGCATTTAACCCAACCCCTCAGAATCAGAGAGGTGCGAAGGGCTGCCTATATAAGGCCCTGTCTCTGTGTAGCAGTAGATAACGCCTTGTTAGATTGGCACAGATGGAGCATGTAGTGTTTATTGTTGGACAAAGAGTATTATGTATTTAGTTATTTCAAATCTAGTTGTTTAGTACCACCACATTACCCAAGATTATTGCCAGTTATAGCAAATTATTACATTTGTTTTGAATCAGTTTATTTTATTAAGTTCAGCAGTCCCTACAACAATATCAACTGATTAGCAAAGCCTACCTTGAAATCGAAAACTTACATTCAGTACCTTCAGAAAGCATCCACACCCCTTTACTTTTTCCACACTTTGTTGTGTTACAACCGTGAATTTAAAAAGGATTAAATATATTTTTATTTTTTGGGGTCACTGGCCTACACCATACCCCATAATGTCAAAGTGGACTTATTTTTTTCGAAATATGTACAATAAAAGCTGAAATGTCTTGAGTCAATAAGTATTCAAACCCTTTGTTATGTCAAGCCTAAAATAAGTTCAGGAGTAAACGTGCTTAACAAGTCACTTATTAAGTTGCATGGACTCACTCTCTGTGCAATAATAGTTTTGAGCATGATTTTTGAATGACTACCTCATCTCATCTCACACATACAATTATCTGAAAGGTCCCTCTGTCAAACATAGTTTCAACCAGAAAGTCCAGGGAGGTTTTCCAATGTGTCACAAAGAAGGGCATCTATTGGTAGATGGGTAAAAAAAAAAGCATACATTAAATATCAATTTGAGCATGGTGAAGTTATTCATTACACTTTGGATGGTGTATCAATACACCCAGTCACTACAAAGATACAGGCAACCTTCCTGACTCAGTTGCCGGAGAGGAAGGAAACCGTTTAGGGATTTCACCATGAGGCCAATGGTTACTTAAACAGTTACAGGGTTTAGTGGCTGTGATAAGAGAAAACTGAGGCTGGATCAACAACATTGTAGTTACTCGACAATACTAACTTAATTGACAGAGTGAAAAGAAGGAAGCATGTACATAATACAAATATTCCAAAACATTCATCCTGTTTGAAACAAGGCACTAAAGTAATACTGCAAAAAATGTGGCAAAGCAATTCACCTTTTGTCCTGAATACAAAGTGTTATGTTTGGGGTAAATCCACTAAGTACCACTCGCCATATTTTCAAGCATAATGGTGGCTGCATCATGTTATGGGTATGCTTGTTATCGTTATTGTTACTGCAGCCCCGTCAATGAGAATGGGGTGTGCTCGGTCCTCTTTTTCCTGTAGTCCACAATCATCTCCTTTGTCTTGATCACGTTGAGGGAGAGATTGTTGTCCTGGCACCACACGGCAAGGTTTCTGACCTCCTCCCTATAGGCTGTCTCATTGTTGTCGGTGATCAGGCCTACCACTGTTGTGTCATCTGCAAATTTAATGATGGTGTTGGAATCGTGCCTGGTCGTGCAGTCATAAGCGAACAGGGAATACACGAGGGGACCGAGCACGCACCCATGGGGGGCCCCTGTGTTGATGATCAAAGTGGCGGATGTGTTGTTACCTACCCTAGCCCATCAGGAAGTCCACTTGCAGAGGCAAGTGTTTAGTCCCAGGATCCTTAGCTTATTGATGAGCTTTGAGGGCACTATGGTGTTGAACGCGGAGCTGTAGTCAACGATTAGCATTCTCACATAGGTGTTCCTTTTGTCCAGGTGGGAAAGGGCAGTGTGGAGTGCAATGGAGATTGCATCATCTGTGGATCTGTTGGGGCGGTATGCAAATTGGAGTGGGTCTAGGGTTTCTGGGATGATGTTGTTGATGTGAGCCTTGACCAGCCTTTCAAGGCACTTCATGGCTACAGACGTGAGTGCTATGGGTCGGTAGTCATTTAGGCAGGTTATCTTAGTGTTCTTGGGCACAGGGACTATGGTGGTCTGCTTAAAACATGTTGGTATTACAGACTCGGACAGGGAGAGGTTGAAAATGTCAGTGAAGACACTTGCCAGTTGGTCAGTGCATGCTCGCAGTACACATCCTGGTAAGCCGCAGGGCCTTGTGAATGTTGACCTGTTTAAAGCTCTTACTCACATCGGCTGCAGAGAGCGTGATCATACAGTCTTCCGGAACTGCTGGTGCTCTCATGCATGTTTCAGTGGTATTTCCCTCGAAGTGAGCATAGAAGTAGTTTAGCTTGTCTGGTTGGCTTGTGTCACTGGGCAGCTCTCGGCTGTGCTTCACTTTGTAGTCTGTAATGGTTTGCAAGCCCTGCCACATCCGACGAGGAAGCAGCGTACCCTTCGCTTCGGGCTCGTGACACGAGTCGTGAAAGGAAAAAGAGGATTCTGCAAGTCCGTGGTGAGTAATCGCAGTCCTGATGTCTAGAAGTTATTTTCGGTCATAAGAGACGGTAGCGGAAACAATATGTACAAAATAGGTAACAAAAATAAGTTACAAACAACACAATAAGCAAACCAATAAACACAATCGGCTGGGGGCACGTAAAATGGCTGCCAACTTCTCCGGCGCCAATGTTGTTGTTCTTATCTTGTTTGTAACTCATAGTGTTCTCCATAAACCAATGTATTTTATCGTTTTGAATCTGGTTGTGTCTGACGTATTGTTCAGCACCACCACGTTACCAAAGATTATTGCCAGGTATTGGTTTCAGGCAGGGACAATTTCTTTCTTTGGTTATTTTCTGCAAATGTACTAAGTTCACTGTTTTGGATCCGTAACTATTTTGGACAAATATTTGTAAACCTGTTACCCACTCAGATACCCAATAGTTATCAAAAACTCCCCTATTCATATACTCAATGTCACTGCATGGGTGCTTGCACACCCTCCCTCTCTTTCAATGGTAATTAGGGCCTATCCTCCTTCTTACTGTGACTCAAACACAATTGAACAGTGCTACTATGATTACACTTCTATAACAAAGCTGTACTGTTTTATATATTTTGGCTTGAAACAGTATATCAGTAGATTGATCATAGGAGGGAGCAGGCTGTACAACATGATAATAACAACATGTAAATCAGTGCTGAATCTAATGCCGATATTACTGGACAGATAAATAAAACACCTGGGTAGAATATAAAGGGCAATGATGGCCACTGCAGATAGAAAGAGTTTTGAGGCGGCCTTGGGTTACTAACATATTCAGCTAATGATTGACATATTTTCATAACAAATTTTATTTTGGTGAATTTATTATATCTGTTTCATCTTTTCACAAGAAATAGTCCCGACACAAATCTAAGGTTGCTACCCAAGCCGTTCGTTCTATCGGTTCTGTTGCCAGAGACATGACCCAGTCATTCAGTATTTTTTTTCTGTATCTATGGACGCAACCCAGTCGTTAGTACTAAATGTTCCATTGCAATACTGTCTGGCAACGTTCTTATCCTTTGCTTGCTAGCTAGCCAACTATGGCTAAAGTAGCTGCATTTGCGTTTGTTTAAGCTGTTTTCTAGTGACATTTATTTGGTTGCATCCATAACGATGAGCTAATGAGGCACGATTTTGCCTGGCATAGAAAATGTGCTCTCTCATCAGGACACTGTTGTTCAGAGGAGCTAGCCAACAACACAGCCATTCACTTAAAACTGAAACTGGAAAGTCTGCAAATTAGCTGCATTTGGTTTCGTTTTACCTGTTTTCTATTGACATTTCTTTGTATACAGTATATCCATAAAAATTATGCTGATTCATGATTTTGGCTGCCTGAGAAACGATGTCTGTCTGCCTGTCTGTCTCATCCCGACTCCCAACACGTTCATTACTATGGGAGTGCTGGAGATGGAATTTGCTGTATTTAACATTCAGCAAAAAAGAGCTTGTGTCCATCTTCAAATAGTCTATTGGTATAAGAAATGCTAAACACAAATAATGTCCAGCAAACTATTCTAGCCTAGCTTTTCCTGCATGGGACTCCAAGAGCTAAGGAGTGTTTTTTAAGGGGAGGCCAGCGGAGCACAGGCGATTGAGTATTACAAAAGAGAGAAGCTATAAGTTAGAAGCTTATTATGCATAACCCATCATTAATTAGCTAAATATAAGGCTAATACTGCATTGAATGTATTACCTGAAAGATGTAGGCTAGGACATCTATATATAGGGTTATGTATCAATCTAGAACAGGGTTATCTATTTTGGATGCAATTTGTATGGAGTTGATGGAGAGAGAGAAAGACTTCGAGAGAGTGCACACAACAATATTCAAGTGATAGACTGTTTTAAAAAACAAGGTAACCCCCGAAAGCCAGATGGAGATGGGTAAATAAGACACACATTGGGTCATTATATTACTGTAGCATAGGCTATGCTGCAGCAAATGTAGGCCTGCCTGTCACAAGAAAAAAAGTTACCATGAGATGATAGGTGCATTGTGGACTGCACTCCATACTGAGATGTCCCCACCCTGAGCCAGATTTAGACATTGTATATCATTTAACAGTTCCATTTCACACCATGCTGTTTATATAAATAATTTACTATAATTGACATGTTTCTCGAAGTTATTTATCCCAGGAAAAGGGAGTGGATTTGGGCGCTAAATTCAGGTAAACCTCGGCAACCGGGTTCCCGCCAGTCAACCCTAGTCCACACCTCTGATTTCTTGTCATGAATCTTGCCCTGGGGGCAGCTTTGCAGAGTGGTCACTAGCTGGCACAGCCACAAAGTCATAAAATCCGATTTTACACCTAACAGATTTTACAGCCAGGTTACCCATGATACATGTCAGTATTCGACATCCATCCATGTCTGAGGATGTCGGGAAATGATGTGGAAACCTGCCACTAGGGGCAACAGTAGGCTCTGTTATCTTCAAGTAGGTTTCAGTTTTTCTTGGCAGATGGGGGATGGAGTATGGGTGAAACCATCTGCCTCTGATTCCAAAAGTTGCAAGTTCAAATGTCGCAATAAAAAGTAGTTTCTGATTTTTAAAAAGGAAGCATATCCCAAACCTTAACCCTTACATTAATCATTCAGAGTACATGCTTAACCTTAAGATTCGGAGTAACTCTTACCTTAAACATTTGGAGGTAATTCCTAAACTTGACCTTAAACACTTCAAAATTTGACATTTGAGAAACATGGATGAATGTCTAATTCTGACATGAGACTGTGAGAGATAGTTGAACCTTAACCACACTGCTAATCCTAATGTCTAACCCTAAACTGAAATTAAGACCAAAAAGCACATTTTTGTTTTCATACATTTTTACGATACAGCCAATTTGGACTTTGCAGCAGGCCCATCTTTTGGAAATCGCTCAGTTCTGCCTCCGGGACAAGACTCATGACAATAAACGGCAACCTGCCTTTCTGAATTTGCAGATGCAGCGAAGAGTTAGTAACTTGACACACACTTCCGTATCTATCTACAGTGTGTCTATCTAGACAGTATAAAATATCAGCCACTGGGTATGGTGATAGGTGTGACAGGCAGCAGTCCTCTGTGGTCCTGTGGTCGGGGTCTCAGAGTTGTTCGTCTGTCTTCTACAGTCCCGAGGGCCAGGGTCCACCCCTAAAGTAACCCACTGCCAATGGACTGCCCACGGTTCAGGTATTTTATTTGTATTTTATTTAATTATTTATTTAACCTTTATTTCACTAGGCAAGTCAGTTAAGAACAAATTCTTATTTACAATGACGGCCTAGCAAAAGGCAAAAGACCTCGTGCAAGGACGGCTGGAATAATATATACAGTTGAAGTCGGAAGTTTACATACACCTTAGCCAAATACATTTAAACTCAGTTTTTCACAATTCCTGACATTTAATCCTAGTAAAAATTCCCTGTCTTAGGTCAGTTAGGATCACCACTTTACTTTAAGAATGTGAAATGTCAGAATAATAGTAGAGAGAATAATTTATTTCAGCTTTTATTTCTTTCATCACATTCCCAGTGGGTCAGAAGTTTACATACACTCAATTAGTATTTGGTCGCATTGCCTTTAAATTGTTTAACTTGGGTCAAACGTTTGGGGTAGCCTTCCACAAGCATCCAACAATAAGTTGGGTGAATTTTGGCCCATTCCTCCTGACAGAGCTGGTGTAACTGAGTCAGGTTTGTAGGCCTTGCTCGCACACACTTTTTCAGTTCTGCCCACAAATGTTCTATGGGATTGAGGTCAGGGCTTTGTGATTGCCACTCCAATACCTTGACTTTGTTGTCCTTAAGCCATTTTGCCATAAATTGGGAAGTATGCCTGGGTCATTGTCCATTTGGAAGACCCAATTGCGACCAAGGTTTAACTTCTTGACTGATGTCTTGAGATGTTGCTTCAATATATCCACATAATTTCCCTTCCTCATCTATTTTGTGAAGTGCACCAGTCCTTCCTGCAGCAAAGCACCCCCACAACATGATGCTGCCACCCCCATGCTTCATGGTTGGGATGGTGTTCTTCGGCTTGCAAGCCTCCCCCTTTTCACTCCAAACATAACATTGGTTATTATGGCCAAACAGTTCTATTTTTGTTTCATCAGACCAGAGGACATTTCTACAAAAATACTGATATTTGTCCCCATGTGTTCAGTTGCAAACCGTAGTCTGGCTTTTTAATGGCAGTTTTGGAGCAGTGGCTTCTTCCTTGCTGAGCGAACTTTAAGGTTATGTTGATATAGGACTTGTTTTACCGTGAATATAGATACGTTTGTACCTGTTTCCTCCAGCATCCTCACAAGGTCCTTTGCTATTGTTCTGGGATTGATTTGCACTTTTCGCACCAAAGTACGTTCATCTCTAGGAGACAGAACGCGTCTCCTTCCCGAGCGGTATGACGGTCCCATGGTGTTTATACTTGCGTACTGTTGTTTGTACAGATGAACGTGGTACCTTCAGGCATTTGGAAATTGCTCCCAAGGATGAACCAGACTTGGTCCTTAGGCTGATTTCTTTTTATTTTCCATGATGTCAAGCAAAGAGGCACTGAGTTTGAAGGTAGGCCTTCAGAAGCTTCTAAAGCCATGACATTATTCTCTGGAATTTTCCAAGCTGTTTAGAGGCACAGTCAACTTAGTGTATGTAAACTTCTGACCCACTGGAATTCTGATACAGTGAATTATAAGTGAAATAATCTGTCTGTAAACAATTGTTAAAAAAATTACTTGTGTCATGCACAAAGTAGATGTCCTAACCGACTTGCCAAAACTATAGTGTGTAAACAATGACATTTGTGGAGTGGTTGAAAAACGAGTTTTAATATTGACTCCAACCTAAGTGTATGTAAACTTCAGACTTCAATAGTATATATACAGTACCAGTCAAAGGGTCTTTCTTTATTTTGACTATTTTCTACATTGTTGAATCATAGTGAAGACATCAAAGATATGAAATAACACATATAGAATCATGTTGTAACCAAAAAAATGTTAAGCAAATCCAAATATATTTTGATCAGATGTTCAATGTCTCCTTAAATTTTTTTGAAGGAATAATTTTACCAGTTCAGGTCATTTTAATGTCAACAGACCTCGATCACCATTCCATGATGAGACATGGGATGTCAACAGATGATGGGGATGGGGGGACGGGGACAGTGAGGGTAGGGTTGATTATGGGGACGGGGACTGTGAGGGTAGGGTAGATGATGGCTTCGATCTGCTTTCTTTTCTCACAGAACATTGTCTCACGCTCAATCTTTCTCCCCTCTCTCTTTCTCCTCTCTCTCTCTCTCTCTCTCTCTCTCTCTCTCTCTCTCTCTCTCTCCTCTCTCTTTCTCTCTCTCTCTCTACCACTGCAGTGAAAAAGCTTTTCAGAGTTTCTGTGAGAGTGCTACTGTAGCAGTCTAATTGAAAGGGTTGAGGATAGGGAGGTGTGAGTTTGCGCGCGCACGTCTTTGTATGAAGGTTTAACCGTCTAATGGGAGGGTTAGTTATATTTAAGACCTTTCTCTGCTGGAGAGGCCCTCACAATGATGTTTAGTATCCCACAAGA
>QNTS01002637.1:126031-136934 GCA_003317085.1 Hucho hucho
CCCAGCCCTACCCCCAGCCTTACTCCCAGCCCTACCCCCAGCCTTACTCCCAGCCCTACCCCCAGCCCTGCCTCCAGCCTCTAAACTTCCTGCTACGGTCACAGCCAACATTGAATTCGGAAATAAATTAGCTTTTCATCTCAAGACAATTATACGAGACAATGATGCGTTTTATTGTCTCTGATTATTGTAAATAATAAAGATTGAAAAACATAATGCCCTTCAAATTAATGAGGAAAGTGTCTGTTTGATTTCCTTCACTCCAAATGTATGTATTTAGTTTTAAGTGTTAGAAAAAGCCCCAGGGTGTTGAATGGGAATGGTAACCTTGAAATACACTACATGACCAAAAGTATGTGGACACCTGCTCGTCGAACATCTCATTCCAAAATCATTGTCTTAATGTGGAGTTGGTCCCCCCTTTGCTGCTTGGGAGGCTTTCCACTAGATGCTGGAACAGACTTGCCTCCATTCAGCCACAAGAGCATTAGTGAGTTCGGGCACTGATGTTGGGTGATTAGGCCTGTCTCGCAGTCGGCGTTCCAATTCATCCCAAAGGTTTTGGATGGGGTTGAGGTCACGGCTCTGTGCAGGCCAGTCAAGTTCTTCCACACCGATCTCGACAAACCATTTCTGTATGGACCTCGCTTTGTGCATGGGGGCATTGTCATGCTGAAACAGGAAAGGTCCTTCCCCAAACTGTTGCTACAAAGTTGGAAGCACAGAATCGTCTAGAATGTCATTGTATGCTATTGCATAAAGATTTCCCTTCACTGGTACTAAGGGGCCTAACCCGAACAATGAAAAACAGCCCCAGAACATTATTTCTCCTCCACCAAACTTTACAGTTGGCACTATACATTCGGGCAGGTAGAGTTATCCTGGCATCTGCCAAACCCAGATTTGTCCGTCAGACTGCCAGATGGTGAAGCGTGATTCATTACTCTAGGGAACGCGTTTCCACTGCTCCAGAGTCCAATGGCGGAAAGCTTTACACCACTCCAGCCAACGCTTGGCATGGGGCATTGTGACCATAGGCTTGTGTGCGGCTGCTCAGCCATGGAAACCCATTTTATGAAGCCCATTACGAACAGTTCTTGTTCTGAGGTTGCTTCCAGAGGAAGTTTGGAACTCGGTTGTGAGTGTTGCAACCGAGGACAGACGGTTTTTACACGTTACACGCTTCAGCACTCGGTGGTCCCGTTCTGTGAGCTTTTGAGGCTTACCACTTCACGACTGAGCCGTTGTTGCTCCTAGACGTTCCCACTTCACAATATGAGCTGCTACAGTTAACAGCTCTAGCAGGGCAGAAATTTGATGAACTGACTTGTTGGAAAGGTGGTATCCTATGACTGTGCCATGTTGAAAGTCACTGAGCTCCTCAGTAAGGCCATTCTACTGCCAATGTTTGTCTATGGAGACTGCATGGCTGTGTGCTCGATTATACACACCTGTCAGAAACTGAAATAGCCGAATCCACTCATTTGAAGGGGTGTAGTGTATTTGTGTCTTTGTAACATCTGAATAGTTCACTTTACAAAGTGCTCATACCTTTGTTAGACTGAAGACTTTGGTGCTATGGAAATGTTAGTTTTGGGGTAAACTATTCCTTAAGTACCCTTCATTGCCAAGCTAAGTCACTGTAAGGTCTGGTATTTTTACTGCAGTGTGTTGGTCTGCTGCTGCCGCCATTGCTTCCCGATGCCAGACTAATTCATCTCAATGAGGGTGGTACCAGACAATCACAGAGAGAGGGGCCCCAAATGTCCAGCTCATCAAATACTGTATGCTCCTCTCTCTCCTCTCTGTCTCTCTCTTGCTCGCTGTCTCCATCTCTCTCCTCTCCGTCCCTCCCCTTTCTGCTGTAAACTTGGATCGTCGTGGTCACTACACTGCCTCTCTATCAGTTTTCTTCCCTCTCCCATCCTCCTCTGTCTTGCTCCTTCTTTCCTTCTCCCTCTCATTCCCCTATCACTCCCACCCTATCTGCTACTGCATGGTCCCTGAGCAGCCTGAGTATCAGTATTCAGGACCATATTTGTGCTGTCAGGGAGTCTGGCTCTCTGTAGACCGCACCTGAAATGGACACATGCACCGAACACACACACACACCAATCATAATGAGATAAGGTCCAACAGACGAGTTAAATAGCTGAATGGATCTCTGGATAATTGGCTCTTGTTCGTGGCAGTGACGATGCCGTATCTGGCTATCGATTTTTTTTGTGCTGCTGCTGTTGTCTGGCTGCAGATAGGCACTTGACATTTTCAGAACATTCAAGGTGGTTAGATGTCTGCCTGCCCACAGTGTATTGATCAAATGGATAGTAACATCAAGACAACATCACTGCAATACATTCCTATTCATTATAGGCCATTTTCATTCCTTATTATGGTCAACGTCTTGGCCTTGTCATAGGCAGGCCTATATTGTACAATCCTTTTTCCTTTAGCCTGCTCAGCATAACAACACACTGGGGCTACCACAGAACGAGAATGATATTTTAATTATATGAGAGCTACACTATATCCCTTCTCTCCAGTAGTGTTCTGCAGACACAGTGAGATTGAGAACAGAGAAAACGTTAAATGAAGGCCTGAAAGAGGGGGGATTGAACCTTGCGGTTATGGGATGAGTGCACTGCCCTACTACCTGTACAATAATGTTCCAGGTAATCCAGGTTGGTTTTTATATATGTTTGTTCACACATTCACAAAATACAACTGTATTTCTATCTATTTTTTTTAATGTTCTATTTGTATGTACAATCCACTGCAGTGGACTACAGTAACCAGAAACAATGTTTTTTTCAGGGGTCGTAAATATTTTTGCGACAGTTGATGGAAGCACGTTCAACGGCAGTGTCATGGCGACGTACGGAGGTAGTTTTGAAAGTGTTAACAGCATCGAAGACCGAAAAGAATACAAACGTAAAGCCAGGGAGGAGGTTATTCTGAAGGTAAATATGTGTGCTTTATAAGTAGATACTAGTCTACATACGCAATGTAAGATACGTTGATATGACGTCAGTACAAAAGTCAAGTGTTTGGCTGCAACAATTAGCTGAATGCTAACAAATAGCTAGCCTGAACGTCTGCCATACGAATTAGCTAGCTAACGTTAGTTTTCTGATGCATTTTCTACAACATTTGCAATTGGTACATATACTACAATATTTGCAATTGGTACATATACGTATGTTTAATATTATACAGTGATAGTAACCCGTTTGAATAATGCTATTACCTACTAGCTAGTACAGCAAAGATGTGTAGCTTGCTAGCTATCTTCGCCAGTTCGCTAGCAAACATCAAATCAGTGAGAGGAAGACACATGGTCCTTGCTATTAGGGATCATTGGGACGCCCACCCCACTGAAGTTGAACAGTAAAATGGGTTAGGGACTTCCGAAGGAATCTGGATAGCACGAACCAGAGTTAAATGGCTGGCTGGCTGGCTACTGTAACTATCTAGTCTTAGCTAAGCTAACTACCTTTAAACGTTTGTTAGAACTATACAGTCGAACACTGCTGACTGAAATATTAACTCTTTGTGGAAACTAGCTAACATTACTTGTGTTCCTTTTCAATTCCTTCCCAAGTACATGAACTTATTTACATGTCCCCCCCCCATGGTTGCTTTGCTACGCTACAGTACTATGCTGTTATTCTCTCTGCTAGGCAGTCAGGTGTGATGTGAATATGACAGACACTAGGTGGCGAGGTTGTACGTAGGTCGAGGCAGGCACCAGCTCTGCTATATGTCTGCTGAATGTCTACCGACCTTGCCTCAGGTGATCAAATCAAATGTTATTGGTCACATACACATATTTAGCAGATGTTATTGCTGGTGTAGTGAAATGCTTGTTCCTAGCTCCAACAGTGCAGTAATATCTAAAAATTCAAAACACTACACACACATCTAAAGTAAAATAATTGAATTAAGAAATATATAAATACTAGGACGAGCAATGTCAGAGTGACATTAACTAAAATATAGTAGAATATAATACAGTATATACATATGAGATGAGTAAAGCAGTGTGTAAGCTTTATTAAAGTGTCTAGTGTTACATTATTAAAGTGGCCAGTGATTCCATGTCTATGTATATAGGGCAGCAGCCTCTAAGGTGCAGGGTTGAGTAACCTGGTGGTAGTCAGCTAGTGATTGCTATTTAAGTCTAATGGCCCTGAGGTAGAAGCTGTTTTTCAGTCTCCCGGTCCCAGCTTTGATGCACCTGTACTGACCTCATCTTCTGGATGGTAGTGGGGTGAACAGGTTGATGTCCTTGATGAGCTTTTTGGCCTTCCTGTGACATCTGGTGCTGTAGGTGTCCTGGAGGGCAGGCAGTGTGCCCCCAGGGATGCGCTGGGCAGACCGCACCACCCTCTGGAGAGCCCTGTGGTTGCGGGCGGTGCAGTTGCCTTACCAGGCTGTGATACAGCCTGACAGGATGCTCTCAATTGTGCATCTGTAAAAGTTTGTGAGGGTCTTAGAGCCACATTTCTTCAGCCTCCTGAGGTTGAAGAGGCGCTGTTGCACCTTTTTACTTTTATTTTTAATTTTTCTTTAGGTATTTTTCTTAAAGCTGTATTGTTGGTTAAGGGCTTGTAAGCAAGCATTTCACTGTAAGGTATTTGACACGTGACAAATAAAATTTGATTTGGTTTGTCTGTGTGGGTGGACCATTTCAGATCGTCAGTGATGGGTACGCTGAGGAACATCAAGCTTTCCACCTTCTCTACTGCGTCCCATCAATGTGGATAGGGGCGTGCTCTCTGCTTTTTCCTGAAGTCCACGATCAGCTCCTTCATTTTGTATGGTGTAAGGTGTTAAGATCACTTTTACAATAGAATACTAGGGAGAAATAAAGAGCAAATGACGCTGTGCCCTCTGAGGACAGGAAGGAAATGACAAGGCGGATGGGCGCTTGCATCAATTGAAGCAGATTGTTAGTGTTTACAGTGGTGTGATTGATCCAGGCGCACCATAATGTGTGTGTGAATATGAGGTGTCATCAGTCAGGTAGTGGCGTCTGTAGGGGATGGCAGGACAAACACTGCTGCAGGGAGATAAGGGCTGTGATGCAACCACTTCTTCCTTCAGAACACACATACTCACTTAACACCTTACACCATACATATGCATGTCATGCACACAAAAACATCAACACAGTAGTGGGATCCATGTTATCTCCTGAGCAGCTGTGACTTCATGAACACAGTGTGAGGTGTTTGTGTAATGGTGACACACCTGAACTCTCCATTTATTTCTCTTTCTCATCTCCGCTCTCCCTTCTTCCTCCCTATCTCTCACCTCATCTCCCCCTCCCTCCCCCAGGCGAAGCAGCAGTATGAGAAGGAGGAGAAGAGGAAGGAGCTGAAGAGACAGCGAGGAGAGGACACCTGGATGCTCCCTGAAGTTGACCTCCGACTGCAGCAGCTAGAACAGGTCAGCAGGTCGTTGCATTGCTAACACCATGACCTTTTAAGGAGGTAGCTTGTGTGACCTCCCTATCCTCTGCATGGACTAGTAATATGGTTGACCCTGAAGTCAATATTTGGTTGTCATCCAGTAACAGTAGACCTAGAGCTGAGCTGTTTTTCATACCGTCATATTTTTTGTAGCTCTAGCTTGACCATATTGATGTTTTCAAACCCTTTATCCTATCTATCACGTCTTAATAATGATCACTTCGTTTTGCATATTTTAATCAGGCCCACTCATTTCTGTCACCTTCAGGAGGTTTCAGGCAAGAAGAAGAAAGAGAAAAAGGCCAAGAAGAGTAAGAAGAGTAAGAAGGAAAAGAAGAAGAAAAAGGAGAAGAGAGCTCAGGGAGGAGATGGGTTCAGTGCCAGCTCAGAGGTAAGCGTCATTGGACTGGTATATCTTTGTATTGCTCTCCCTCCTTTCCTTTCACCTCTCTTTTCCCTCACATCTCACATTCCCTTTCCTTCTGATTCCCTCTCTTGGGCTTCCTGTCCTCTGTCCTGAACATACACAGTGCCTTCAGCAAGTATTCACGCCCCTTGACTTTTTCCACATTTTGTTACTGCCTGAATTTAAAATTGATTAAATATTTTATATTTTAAAATATTGTTTTAATCACTGGCCTATACACAATACCCCGTAATGTCAAAGTGGAATAATGTTTTTAGAAATGTTTACAAATTAATACAAAATTAAAAGCTGAAATGTCTTGAGTCAATAAATATTCAACCCTTTTCTTATGGCAAGTCTAAATAAGTTCAGAAGTAAACATTTGCTTAATAAGTTGCATGGATTCACTTTGTGCACTAATAGTGTTTAACGTGTTTTTTTTAATGACTGCCTCTTTTCTATACCTCACACATACATTTATCTATAAGGTCCCTCAGTCAAGAAGTGAATTTCAAACACAAAGACCAGGGAGGGCACCTCGCAAAGAAGGGCACCTATTGGTAGATGGGTAAAACAAAACAAAAGCAGACATTGAATATCCCTTTGAGCATGTGAAGTTATTAATTACACTTTGGATGGTGTATCAATACACGCAGTCACGACAAAGATACAGGTGTCCTTCATAACTCAGTTGCTGGAGTGGAAGGAAACCATTCGGGGATTTCACCATAAGGCCAATGGTTACTTTAAACCAGTTACAGAGTTTAATGGCTGTAATAGGATAAAACTGAGGATGGATCAACAACATTGTAGTTACTCCACAATACTAATCTAATTGACACAGTGTAAAGGAAGCATGTACAGAATGAAATTATTCCAAAACAATTCACTTTTTGTCCTGAATGCAAAGTTATATTTGGGGCAAATCCAAAACAGCACTATACTGAGTACCATTCTCCATATTTTCAAGCGTAGTGGTGGCTGCATCATGTTATGGCTATGCTTGTTAGTTGTTAAGGACTGGGAAGTTTTCAGTTAAAAATAACTTGAATGGCGCTAAGCACAGGCAAAATTGTAGAGGAAAACCTGTTTGTCTGCTTACCACCAGATACTGGGAGATGAATTCCCTTTTCAGCAGGACTATAACCTAAAACACAATGGCAAATCTATACTGGAGTGGCTTACCAAGAAGACAGTGAATGTTCCTGATTGGCTGAGTTAGTTTTGGCTCAAATCTACTTGAAAATCAATGGCAAGATCTGAAAATGATCAACAATCAATTTGACGGAGCTTGAAGAATTTTTAAAATAAATAATGGGCAAATTGTGCACGATCCAGGTGTGTTAAACTCTTTGACTTACCCACAAAGACTCTCAGCTGTAATCACTGCCAAAGATGCTTATTTTTTGTATATATTTTTTTTGTGGTATCCAATTGTCCAATCGCTGCAACTCCCGTACGGACTCGGGAGAGGCAAAGGTCAAGAGCCTTGCGTCCTCCGAAACACAACCCAACCAAGCCGCACTGCTTCTTGACACAATGCCCGCTTAACCCGGAAGCCAGCCTCACCAATGTGTCGGAGGAAACACCGTACACCTGGCGACCGTGTCATTGTGCATTGCACCTGGCCCGCCACCGGAGTCGCTGGAGTACAATGGGGCAAGAACATCCCTGCCGCCCAAACCCTTTCCTAACCCGGACAACGCTGGGCCAAATGTGCGCCGCCCCATGTGTCTCCTGGTCGCGGCCAGGCTGCGACAGAGCCTGGACTCGAACCACTAGGGAGGCTGCCAAAGGCGCTTCTACAAAGTATTGATTCTAGGGTGTGAATACTTATGTAAATGACATTTGTTCTGTATTTTTAATACATTTGTAGACATGTTTTCAATTTGTCATTATGGGTTATTGTAAGGCTCGATCCTAGGCCACACGCTCTTCTCAATTTAGATCAACAACATAGCTCAGACAGTAGGAAGCTCTCTCATCCATTTATATGCAGATGATAGTCTTATACTCAGCTGGCCCCTCCCTGGACTTTGTGTTAAATGATCTACAACAAAGCTTTCTTAGCGTCCAACAAGCTTTCTCTACCCTTAACCTTGTTCTGAACACCTCCAAATGTGGTTTGGTAAGAAGAACACCTCTTCCCACAGGCGTGATTACTACCTCTGAGGGTTTAGAGCTTGAGGTAGTCACCTCATACAAGTACTTGGGAGTGTGGCTAGACGGTACACTGTCCTTCTCTCAGCACATATCAAAGCTGCAGGCTAAAGTTAAATCTAGACCTGGTTTCCTCTATCGTAATCGCTCCTCTTTCACCCCAGCTGCCAAACTAACCCTGATTCAGATAACCATCCTTCCCATGCTAGATTACGGAAACATTATTTATAGATTGGCAGGTAAGGGTGCTCTCCATCGGCTAATGTTCTTTACCATTCGGCCATCAGATTTGCCACCAATGCTCCTTAAAAGGACACATCACTGCACTCTATACTCCTCTGTAAACTGGTCATCTCTGTGTACCTGTCGCAAGACCCACTGGTTTATGCTTATTTATAAAACCCTCTTAGGCCTCACTCCCCCCAATCTGAGATATCTTCTGCAGCCCTCATCCTCCACATACAACACCCGTTCTGCCAGTCACATTCTGTTAAAGGTCCCCAAAGCACACACATCCCTGGGTCGCTCCTCTTTTCAGTTCGCTGCAGCTAGCGACTGGAACGAGCTGCAACAAACACTCAAACTGGACAGTTTTATCTCAATCTTTTCATTCAAAGACTCAATCTTGGACTCTTACTGACAGTTGTGGCTGCTTCGCGTGATGTATTGTTGTCTCTACCTTCTTGCCCTTTGTGCTGTTGTCTGTGCCCAATAATGTTTGTACCATTGTTTTGTGTTGCTACCATGCTGTTGTCATGCTGTGTTGCTACCATGCTGTGTTGTCACCATGCTGTGTTGTCATGTGTTGCTGCCTTGCTATGTTGTGGTCTTAGGTCTCTCTTTATGTAGTGTTGTGTTGTCTCTCTTGTTGTGATGAGTGTTTTTGTCCTATATTTATAATGTATTTATTTTCAATCCCAGGGCCCGTCCCCGCAGGAGGCATTATGCCTTTTGGTAGGCCGTCATTGTAAATAAGAATTTGTTCTTATCTGACTTGCCTAGTTAAATAAAAAAAAGTATAATATTGTGTGTAGATGGGTTAGGGAAAAGATCCATTTAATCCATTTTGAATTCATGCTTTAACAGAAGGAAATGTGGAATAAGTCGGTGTATGAATACTTTCTGTAAGCACTCTATACATTTTTGCCTTCTTTTCTGTCTCTCCAGGGGTCAGGAGATGAGTGGGTTGAGGCCCAGCCCCAGACAGAGGCCTCGGGTAAAGCCTGGAAGATTCCTGCCAAGTCTGAGGCCAAGCCCACAGACAGCAGCCCTACCCCACCCGAGAGCAACCAGGTAACGCCCCCATCCATCCCCCTCCACAGCACCGGTAAACCCTAAGACCGAGATCATCAACTGCATAGATTCAGCCATGGGTGAAAACAATTCTTGAGCAGATGGTCAATGGGCCAGAACATAAATAAAAAAGAATTTGTAGACTGCTAATTGACTGATATATTTAATTAAAGCATAATCATTTCATTCCTTGCTTACATTTGTAAACAGTTACCCATAGACTTGTCATTGTGCTAACACTAGTTAGGAGGTAGTTTTGCAAGCAAATGCTAACTTCCTTCGTACTGGACACAGAGACATACACATTGTATCCAGAAGTTCATCTGACTCTGGGGAAGTAAATACGTTTCATAATTGTCAGAATCCCACAGTATCCCTTTAACCATTTCTTGATGCTTTTTGATGCATGTTTGGGGTCGTTGCCTTGCTGGAAGACCCATAAACTTTAACAGAGACCCAGTTTTTGGACATTGGGTTGAATATTGGACTACACTGTTAGGATCCTATAATAGGGCTTGATGGTCATATTAGCATTGATGGTCATATTAGCATTGATAGTTTATGTGTTGGGGGTTATGAACCCATGTACCGTTTACATTAACCTACATGTACATAATGATTTTATGTTCTATATTGATGTCTTTATTGATTGGTTTGATGTTATTGTCAGGTTTCATAACATGATTCATGTGTGTTGTTCGTTCCTCTCTCTCTATCCCTGTCGCCATCCATCTGCTAGAGAGATGAGTGGATGACTTTTGACTTCTTGACAATGAGAACAACGTCAACAGCAGAGAAGAGGGCTGAGAGAGAAAGGCTGAAAGAGGAAGAGAAACAGAAGGCCCGGGTCATCGAGCAGGTGTGTGCTCACTATATTTAAATGAAAGTTGATGGAAGTCCATTGCCTCACTTCATCTGTTGGTTACCTGAGCAACCAAAAGTGCCAAACTGAGCAGGGACAAGGGACTTGACAATTGCTGTGTGTGTGTGGGGTGCCGTAGGCTGGTCTGCACAAGCTGGAGTTGAACCCGTTCTGGAAGGACGGGGGGAGTGGCCTGCCCCCAGAAGAGAAGGCCAGTAACGTGGTTAGAAAAGGTAAATGAAGCCCCCTACACAACGTCATACTCCTAGAAACCCTTTCTGCTCTCACACTTGTACCTGAAGTTTAATCATCACCAATGTACACAACTCTCTGTATCAGCCCAGTCTTTGGTCGACCCCCCTCCCCTCCCCGGGTCTGTGCTAGGACTCTCCCTCTCCTCCCTCTGTCGGTGCTAGGACTCTCCCTCTCCTCCCTCTGTCGGTGCTAGGACTCTCCCTCTCCTCCCTCTGTCGGTGCTAGGACTCTCCCTCTCCTCCCTCTGTCGGTGCTAGGACTCTCCCTCTCCTCCCTCTGTCGGTGCTAGGACTCTCCCTCCCCTCCCTCTGTCGGTGCTAGGACTCTCCCTCCCCTCCCTCTGTCTGGGCTAGGACTCTCCCTCCCCTCCCTCTGTCGGGGCTAGGACTCACTTCCCTCCCTCTGTCTGTGCTAGGACTCTCCCCTCCCTCTGTCTGTGCTAGGGCTCTTCCT
>QNTS01002637.1:200081-234529 GCA_003317085.1 Hucho hucho
CCCCCCCCCCCCCCTCCTACCCCTCTCTCTCTCACCCTGTCTTCTCCCCCTCCTCTCTCTCTCTCTCTCTCTCTCTCTTTTTTTTTTCTCTCTCCCTGTCTTCTCCCCCCTCCCTCTCTCGATCTCTCTCTCTTTCTCTCTCTCTTTGCCAGGTGATGGAGGTGAAGGGTCAGATGATTCATGTCCCAGAATCCTCTACTCTGATGTTCCTGGGTTCCCCCCGGGTGGACAAGCTGGAGGAGCTGATGGGCAGGGGCCTCTACCTGTCAGACATCCCCATCCACGATGCCACGCGTGATGTCATACTGGTGGGACAGCAGGCCAAGGCACAGGACGGCCTCAAGAACAGGATGGACAAACTCAAGGTACAGTCACACTCACATGCAGTATGCACACACACATGCACACACACACACACACACACACACACACACATGGTCACACACACATACACGTGTGCTCATACTCATTATTCTGTCATGTAGATATTCAGCCGTGGACTCTTCCGGCTTCAGAAGAAGAGGAAACGCGACGGTCACTAAACCTTTACTCCATCATCCACATTCTACTAGTTTTATTTATATCCCTCTGCTCTTCCCCAGGCCACTCTAGAAAAGACACATCAAGCTCTAGAAGAGGAGAAGAGGAGGACAGTAGACCTTCTCTACTCCATTTTTCCTGGTGACGTGGCCCAGAAGCTGTGGCAGGGGGAGTCTGTCCCCGCCAGGAAGTTTGATGATGTCACCATGTTGTTCTCTGACATCGTGGGCTTCACGGCAGTGTGTGCCCAGTGTACCCCCATGCAGGTCATCAGCATGCTCAACGAGCTCTACACACGCTTCGACTACCAGTGTGGAATACTGGACGTGTATAAGGTACGAACACACACCTGTTTGACTACCAGTGTGAAATGCTGGACATGTATAAGGTACGAACACACACCTGTTTGCATGTGCACATACTGTACACTCAGTGCATGCGTGTTATGTGTCAGGGTTGTGGTCGATTCTGAATTAAGTTGTGAATTGTTCTTTAATTCCAATTCAATTATTTGAAATGAATTTTAATTGAATTGCAATTCAATTATTGTTTTTGAATTGAATTTGAATTGGCCACACCCTACAGGAAGCAAAATTTGAATTGAATTTGAATTAATGGAATTAGAATTTAATTCAATGAAATTTAAATGCCTTCTTTTTTCTACACATCACCAGAGCAATGTTTATTTTGACATCAGGCATGGTTACCAATACCATTTAGCATAAGGTTGAAACATTTCATCTTTAAAACTCATTCTCTTTAACAATTTTAAATAATTACAGTGGTCTGGAAATATTCGAAGATCATGATGTCGGTTGTCCATAATAATTCATAATTCCCTTAATGTTTTTAAATTTCAGAATTAATGTTTTTTTTCCCATAATGCATTAGATCAAACACTGCAGTATTGATGGGAACAATAACAAAAAAAGAAAAATACTGTTTGACATCTTTCAGTTATAATAAAACATATATATTTCAAATGGTATGTGCATTGTTTGCATTAATATGTGGCGTATCCTTTTTATAAAATATTTGTCAAATGAATGAGACTTTCATGTTTCACATCTCAGTTGATTAAAATTATATTCAAATTCTGCTTCCTGTGGGGTGTGCCCAATTCAAATTAGGCATTAACTCAGAATCGTTAAGGTTTGGGATAGGCTTAAACAGAAATATAAAATACTACTTTATATCGCTTGATTTGAACTTGCAATCCGCCATCCCGTCCACAATGCCTTATCAAAACCAATACCTACAGTTGAAGTCGGAAGTTTAAATACACCTTAGCCAAATACATTTAAACTCAGTTTTTCACAATTCCTGACATTTAATCCTAGATGTCCTACCGACTTGCTAAAACTATAGTTTGTTATCAAGAAATTTGTGGAGTGGTTAAAAAATTAGTTTTAATGACTCCAACCTAAGTGTATGTAAACTTCTGACTTCAACTGTATGTGTCATCTGTCCACATAAGAGAGGTTTAGTGCAATTGAGTAAAGGTGCTGCCGTGGGTAAATACAAGGATCAATCAAGTTGTGTTTTAAATCAGCAATGTGTGTGTGCGTGCGTGGAAAAACACACTGATTAGTGGCCTATGTAACGGTGCTTAACATGAGTGTGTCAGTACTGGCTGCCTGACAGAGTGGCATTACAGCAAGGCCCAGTGCGTCCATTTACAACCATCACTCCCTTTATCCATCCATTAGCAACCATCACTCCCTCTAGCCATCCATTAACAACCATCACTCCCTTTATCCATCTATTAGCAACCATCACTCCCTCTATCCATCCATTAACAACCATCACTCCCTCTATTCATCCATTAACTAGTATCACTCCCTCTATCCATCCCTCCATCACTATATCAGCTCTCGTCCTTCGCCAGGGTTTGATCCAGCACAGATAGACGTTTTTTCTTTCCCTTCCCTTCCTCTCTCCTCACCCTTCCACTTTTTTACTTGACTCTTCCCCTTCTCTTTTTCTACTACCATTTTCTCTCGTCTCCACTTTCACCTCTCCCCCTCTCTCTTTTCCTGCTCCATGTGAGGAGAGAGGAGAGAGAGAGAACCATATGTTCCCATTGTCATGGTTGTTCTGGGTAAATGACTGTGACTGGCTGAAAATGAGAGTTGTGTTTCTTGTTGTCAGGTACAGCTTTTGAGTGTGTTTTTTTTTACCTTGTTTTATTATTTTTGTTGTGAAAATATTTAAATTTGATGAAAGTCAAATGAAATGCTCATGGCTTCATGGACTCTCCTCCAATCCCCATATAGATTGAGACTATAGGCGACGCCTACTGTGTTGCGGGCGGGCTCCACCAGAAGATTGACAGCCATGCCAAGCCAATCGCACTCATGGCCCTGAAGATGATGGAGCTGTCAGAGGAGGTGTTAACGCCGGACAGCAAATCCATCAAGGTGAGTCTTCGCCTGGCACGGGGAGGGGGGCACTTTCTCCCTCCCTCTCTTTTTCTGTCTTATTTTCTCTCTCCCTTTTCATTCTCTCTCTCTCTTTCTCTCTCTCTCCCTCTCTTTCTTTCTCTCCCTTTTCCTCCTACTCTGTCTCTGTCTCTCTTCTCATTCAAATTCAAATGTACACCTAGAATTTAAAGCATCTGTAAGCTGATCATTGCAGTCCTGTGTTGTGCTATTGTGTTGTGCTATTGTGTTGTGCTAGCTGTTTTGTGCTGTGTTGTGTTGTTCTGTGCTGTGCTAGCTGTGTTGTTCCACAGACAGAAGGGGTAACACAGACACGTCACAGGGGCTATAACGCTGAAGCATCCTTTTAGAGCGTTTTCTCACCACCAAATATTGTAGTGTCCAAGTCCTAAAGCAATGGGACTCAGATTATTACCAATCCCACAAGGTATGACTCCAAACACCCAGAAAAGGCTGCTCTTCTTGATGTTATCCTCACAAATAATCTTGATAGGTATCAGTCTGGTGTTTTCTGTAATGACCTTAGTGATCACTGTTTTACAGCCTGTGTTCGTAATGGCTGCTCAGTGAAACGACCTGTCCTGATTTGTCATAGACGCTTGCTAAAAAACTTTAATGAGCAAGCCTTCCTTCATGACCTGGCCTCTGTAAAATGGTATAGAATCAGCTTGATCCCCTCTGTCGAAGACGCTTGGACCTACTTTTTAACAATACCACTGAAAAATGAGAATTAAAAACAGGTTCAGCCCCTGGTTTGACCGTGATCTTGCAGTGTTACTCAACCTCAAGAATTGCATTTGGCACATGCATACTCAGGCTGACTGGCTCTCGTTCAGGCAAATGAGAAATAAGTGCACTCAGGCTATCCGGAAGGCCAAAGTTAGTTACTTTAAGGAGCAGTTCTCTCTCTGTGGGTCTAACCCCAAGAAGTTCTGGAAAACGGTTAAAGACCTGGAGAATAAACCCTTCTCCTCACAGATGCCCATGTCCCTTAAAGTTGATGATGTGGTTGTTACTGACAAGAAGCACATGCTTGAGCTCTTTAATCACCACTTCATTATATAAAGATTCCTATTTGACTCAGCCATACCTCCTTGCCCGTCCAACATTTCCTCATCTCCCACCTCTTCTAATGCGACTATCCCCGATGCTTCTCACGCTTTTTCCCCTGCTCTGCTACAAAGTTTCTCCCTGCAGGCAGTCACTGAGTCCAAGGTACTAGAGGAGCTCCTGAAACTTGAACCCCAAAAAAACATCTGGGTCAGATGGTTTAGACCCTTTCTTCTTTAAGGTTGCTGCCCCTATCACCGCAAAGCCTATCTCCGACCTTTTTAACCTGTTTCTCTTTTCTGGGGAGGTTCCCATTGCTTGGAAGGCAGCCACGGTTCGTCCTTTATTTAAAGGGGGAGATCAAGCTGATCCTAACTGTTATAGGCCTATTTCTGTTTTGCCCTGTTTATCAAAAGTATTGGAAAAACTTGTCAATAATCAACTGACTGGCTTTCTTGATGTCTATAGTATTCTCTCGGGTATGCAATCAGGTTTCCGCTCAGGTTATGGATGTGTCACTGCAACCTGAAAGGTCCTCAATAATGTCACCATTGCCCTTGATTCTAAGCAATGTTGTGCTGCTATTTTTATTGACTTGGCAAAGGCTTTTGATACGGTAGACCATTCCATTTCTTGTGGGCCGGCTAAGGAATATTGGTGTCTCTGAGGGGACTTTGCCGGGTTTGCTAACTACCTCTCTCAAAGAGTGCAGTGTATAGTCAGAACATCTGTTGTCTCAGCCACTGCTTGTCACCAAGGGAGTACGAGGCTCAATCCTAGGCCCCACGCTCTTCTCAATTTAGATCAACAACATAGCTCAGGCAGTAGGAAGCTCTCTCATCCATATATATGCAGATGATACAGTCTTATACTCAGCTGGCCCATCCCCTGGATTTTGTGTTAAATGCTCTACAACAAAGCTTTCTTAGTGTCCAACAAGATTTCTCTACCCTTGACCTTTGTTTTGGAGGTGTTCAGAACAAGGTTATGTGGTTTGGTAAGAAGAACACCTCATCCCACAGGCGTGATTACTACCTCTGAGGGTTTAGAGCTTGAGGTAGTCACCTCATACAAGTACTTGGGAGTATGGCTAGATGGTACACTGTCCTTCTCTCAGCACATATCAAAGCTGCAGGCTAAAGTTAAATCTAGACTTTGTTTCGCATAATCGCTCCTCTTTCACCCCAGCTGCCAAACTGATCCTGATTCAGATGACCATCCTACCCATGCTAGATTACGGAGACATAATTTATAGATCAGCAGGTAAGGGTGCTCTCGAGCGGCTAGATGTTCTTTACCATTCGGCCATCAGATTTGCCACCAATGCTCCTTAAAAGGACACATCACTGCACTCTATACTCCTCTGTAAACTGGTCATCTCTGTGTACCCGTCGCAAGACCCACTGGTTTATGCTTATTTATAAAACCCTCTTAGGCCTCACTCCCCCCAATCTGAGATATCTTCTGCAGCCCTCATCCTCCACATACAACACCCGTTCTGCCAGTCACATTCTGTTAAAGGTCCCCAAAGCACACACATCCCTGGGTCGCTCGTCTTTTCAGTTCGCTGCATCTAGCGACTGGAACGAGCTGCAACTAGCAACTGAAATGAGCTGCAACAACACTCAAACTGGACAGTTTTATATCAATCTCTTCATTCAAAGACTCAATCATGGACACTCTTACTGACAGTTGTGGCTGCTTTGCATGATGTATTGTTGTCTCTACCTTCTTGCCCTTTGTGCTGTTGTCTGTGCCCAATAATGTTTGTACCATGTGCTGCTACCATGTTGTGTTGCTACCATTTTGTTGTCATGTTGTGTTGCTACCATGCTGTGTTGTCATGTGTTGCTGCCTTGCTATGTTGTTGTCTTAGGTCTCTCTTTATGTAGTTTCTCTCTTGTCGTGATGTGTTTTGTTATTTATTTATTTATTTATTTATTTTTTATCCCAGCCCCCTGTCCCCGCAGGAGAACTTTTTCCTAGTTAAATAAAGGTTAAATAAAAAATGTTTAAAAAAATTGTGAGAGGAAGTCCAGTAGTGGGAGAGGATGGAACTAGGTGAAACTGGGCCGACATCGATGAAACATCTTATCTCAATACATTTTTCTGTTCCCAAAACTAGAATCTGTTATGAACACAGTGCACTAAGTTTTATAGACTTGACACTTTGCCAAAGTCAAAAAATTATAATTGTTTAGCAGGAGTGCAAGGTCAAAATGAGTTTGTGCACACGCGCACTTCACAGAGGAGCGTTGCATAACAGAAATATGCAAATTTGTGCTACAACGCGCCAATAAGATCAGGTTTTGACTACCTTCTTGCTTGTTCTGCCCACTATGCTTCATTTGCTCCCATGGTAAACAACACAGATAAATGATCTTGTAGGGCTGGGCGATATGGCCGAAATATCATGTCACTGTATTTATTATTTTTTTGGACAGTATGACGGTATTTGATGTTATTTGATGTTTTTGAATAGTAAAAGTTCTAAATTTGTTTTATGAGTAGTACGTGACCCTAGGGTGGCAACACATACCTGTACATTCTAAGTGATTCCAATGGGTCTTTCTCCATTCTGATTGTTATACTGTTCAAGTAAACTTCAACCCAAAATAATTTCCTGCATTTCCATCAATTTCTGCATTTCAAATCAAATCAAATCAAACTGTATTTGTCACATGCGCCTAAAACAACAAGGGTAGACTTTACCGTGAAATGCTTACTGACAAGCCCTTAACCAACAGTGCAGTTCAAGAGCAGTGCACTCAATTATGATAATATCCACACTGCCACATAGAGCTGCACGATATGGGCAAAAAAACTAGGCCTTATTTTTAACTAAATGTTGCAATTGCGATTTGACTTGTGATTTAGAGCAAAACACTGTTGGAATCATTGAAATAGAATGATTTTCTAATTCTATAGTTAGAATATAATAGTGGGCACTTCGAATACAGTGTTGACATGACAACGAATGAAAACCAAAGTGATGTTCAGTGTTTCCTAAGGGACCCTATAGTCTTTGGCTACATTAAATCTTCCTTTGTGTAGCCAACATATTAATGCTTCACTTATTCTTCTTTGATTTAGAAGATACTGTTGCACAAACGACATGCTGATTTAGGCCTACACCAGCACTGGTATCAGGCTGTATTAGCTAGCTACGTTTGCTCTTACTCAGTACATTTATTAGCTAGCGATTAGCATTAGCGGCTAACACGATTTAGCTTAACTTGCTAAGAAAAGACAAACTAGCTGTTTGCAGATGTAAGAAACAAACTAATAGTGTAATTATAGAATGCTAGTGGATTTATATTATGAAGCAAAGTGGAAACAACATTGTTGTCATCAACATTGGGGTGGGGCTAGGTCTGTGTGGAAAGCGGCATTGAGAGAGAGAGAGAGGAGAGGGATGACTCAAGTAGCAGTGTAAACAAAAAAAATGGACGTTACACAACGTATCACATTTAACAAACCAAACATTCAAATACCGTTATAGAAGGTAAAGTAAAAACCCAAACCAGTCCGCGCATCAATACCGGTAGAAAGTAAAATATGGTACACCGCCCAGCCCTGCTATCTTGGGTTAGTTATGAATATCTTTGGCTGTGCTGTGTTGTGTTTTGCTAGCTGCTTGTCTTCCATTGGCCTGGCTGACAGTCCCAGATGTGCGTGTGTTGATATAATCATCTGTGTCATGGCACATTGGGAAGAAAGTGCTTAACCAGCTGTAGATGCTGACAATGGAGCCCCTTTCATCTTCCCCTTTATTGACGACTGATGAGATGAAACGTGTCTTCACAAGGAAGAACGCACACGCACACACACCACACACAGGCACACATGCACAGACACAGACACAAGCACATATACACACAAAGACAAACACTACAATGTTTGTGTTTTTTTGTTGTGTGTGAGTGTACAATAAATGTGTGTGTGTGGATGTCTGTGTGCGTATGTATGCTTGCAGCTTGTGATCACAGCACGTATGTGTGTAATTCACTTATTGCGAACACATCGGTCGCCACGGTGATGGATAGAACATGGGAATGCGTAGTGTGCAGTTACCATGGTGATGGGAGAATTGTGGCGTGGCAGCAGGGCTGTTTTTGGCTAATTAATGACGGTTGTTTCTGTTAAGCTGTTGTTTCATGTCTTACAGGAAATACTTGAGCTTTGTGTTAGGTTAGAGAGAAAGTCACATTCAGGCAGTCTGCCTTTCTCCCGTCTCCACAGGTAGAGGCCCTTTTCTCTTAAATACAGCTGTCTATGTCAGTTGGCCAATAACACTGTCACAGAGTCAACATTGTGTTTGTGTGTGATCATCTGTCTGTGAATGTGTGTGTGTGTTGGCTCAGAGCTACAGGTTGTTTTGTAGCATGCTTCCACCTAGACTTTCTACCAAACGGCAACCAGCAATAAAAATAACCAACCTCACACAACCTTTAAAACACAACCTGTGTCTCCGTTGTCATGACAACAAGGGTGCCGGGGATCACATGTACGGTCACGACCGAAATTATTGGCACCCTTGATAGAGATGACAAAAAAATACTGTATAAAATAAATAATACAAATACTGAGCATGGGGAAATTATATTATTTTATACTAATACAATTACTGAGAGAAAAATGGGGTGTCAATAATTTTAACCCCTATCTTTTTGAGAGAAAAAAAGTATTACTTGTTAAACAAAATATTTTTTTCTGAGCAACTGTTTTAGTATAATATAATTTAGCAATTTTGAGCATAGAATGTAGCTCAGTATTTAAATGATTTATTTTATTCTGTCTTTATTGCTCATCTTTATCGAGGGTGCCAATAATTTTGGTGGTAACCGTATGCATTTGTATTTATTATGGATCCCCATTAGCTGCTGCTGTGTGGTGAGCTGGATATGTCCTGGCTCAAACCAGGCTCCTGTTGGAGAGCTCTGCTCTGCTGGTCGTCTAGAAGGAACCAAGCTCTGTTTAAACCAACATGCTGACTACCGCTAAATAAAAGTAAATAGAAAAAAGCAACCACCCATGCTGACTACATCAGGCATGCGCGTGCGTCCGTGTGCGCCATTACGCGCATGTTGATTTTATCCAGACACAATCAGGACACGCAGGTTGAAATATCAAAATTAACTCTGAACTAACTATATTAATTTGGGGACAGGTCGAAAGACACATGAAACATTCATGGACATTTAGCTAGCTAGCTTGCTGTTGCTAGCTAATTTGTCCTGGGCTATACACACTGGGTTGTTATTTTACCTGAAATGCACAAGGTCCTTTTTTTGATGGATCTTTGTAGAATATTGACCCATTGACCAACTGGCAGGTGTGTTCACTGACATTTTCAACATGTCCCTGATTGAGTCTGTAATACCAACATGTTTCAAGCAGATGACCATAGTCCCTGTGCCCAAGAACACGAAGGCAACCAACCTGCCTAAACGACTACAGACCCGTAGCACTCACGTCTGTAGCCATGAAGTGCTTTGAAAGGCTGCTAATGGCTCACATCAACACCATTATCCCAGAAACCCTAGACCCTCTCCAATTTGCATACCGCCCAAACAGATCCACAGATGATGCAATCTCTATTGCACTCCACACTGCCCGTTCCCACCTGGACAAAAGGAACACCTACGTGAGAATGCAATTCATTGACAGCTCAGCGTTCAACACCATAGTGCCCTCAAAGATCATCACTAAGCTAAGGACCATTGGACTAAACACCTCCCTCTGCAACTCAATCCTGGACTTACTGACGGGCTGCCCCCATGTGGTGAGGGTAGGTAGCAACACATCTGCAACGCTAATACTCAACACTGGAGCCCCTCAGGGGTGTGTGTCCCCTCCTGTACTCCCTGTTCACCCACGACTGCATGGCCAGGCACGACTCCAACACCATCATTAAGTTTGCAGATGACACAACAGTGGTAGGCCTGATCACCGACAATGACGAGACAGCCTATAGGGAGGAGGTCAGAGACCTGGCCGGGTGGTGCCAGAATAACAACCTATCCCTCAACGTAACCAAGACTAAGGAGATAATTGTGGACTACAGGAAAAAGAGGACCGAGCACACCCCATTCTCATCGACAGGGCTGCAGTGGAGCAGGTTGAGAGCTTCAAGTTCCTTGGTGTCCATATCACCAACAAACTAACATGGTCCAAGCACACCATGACAGTCGTGAAGCGGGCACGACAAAACCTATTCCCCCTCAGGAGACTGAAAAGATTTGGCATGGGTCCTCAGATCCTCAAAAGGGTCTACAGTCTACAGCACCATCGAGAGCATCCTGACTGGTTGCATCACTGCCTGGTATGGCAACTGCTCAGCCTCCGACCGCAAGGCACTACAGAGGGTAGTGCGTACGGCCCAGTACATCACTGGGGCTAAGCTGCCTGCCATCCAGGACCTCTACACCAGCCACCCCAGTCATCGACTGTTCTCTCTACTACCGCATGGCAAGCGGTACCGGAGCGCAAAGTCTAGGACCAAAAGGCTTCTCAACAGTTTTTACCCCCAAACCATAAGACTCCTGAACAGCTAATCAAATGGCTACCCACCAACCCCTCTTTTACGCTACTGCTACTCTCTGTTTATCATATATGCATAGTCACTTTAACCATATCTATATGTACATACTACCTCAATCAGCCCAACTAACCGGTGCCTGTATGTAGCCTCGCTACTGTTATAGCCTCGCTACTGTTATTTTTCGCTGTCTTTTTACTGTTGTTTTTATTTCTTTACTTACCTATTGTTCACATAATACCTTTTTTTTTACTTAGAAATTGCACTGTTGGTTAGAGCCTGTAAGTAAGCATTTCATTGTAAGGTCTACACCTCTTGTATTTGGCGCATGTGACAAATAAACTTTGATTTGATTTTGAGTCACACAAAATCACGTGTTCTCTACTCTGAGTTTCTAGTAATCTCTCCTAGTTCAGTCTTCTTCTGTGGAGTTTATATGCCGTTGGCAACCAACTTTAAGGTGCGTTACTGCAACCAACTGGACTGGATTGTGGATCTCGTTCATTTTTCAATCACCCACGTGGGAATATGCTCCTAATAACCAGGCAGGACTTGCAGTGCGTCAAGCGTCTTAAATAGAACCAAGTTCTATTTTTAGCGCCTGGCTACGCAGATGCTCATTGGCGCGGGCGAGCAGTTTGCATGAAATTATAGAATAACATGTATGTGTCAACTTACTTTGCAACACTCGCACATGCAACGCGGCCGGTGTGGCCAGCATGTACCTGTCTGTCTGTCTGTCTATCTGCCAAGGAGACATTTCAGAGAGAGAGGGTCTCTTAGTCCTTAAAAACGGGAACTACACAATTGTAATGTTGCGTGTGGCCATGCTTGTGTATGCCTGTATCATTCTGTGCGCGTGAGTGCATGTGTCTGGTGTGTGTGTGCGCGTGAGTGCATGTGTCTGGTGTGTGTGTGTGTGCGTGAGTGCATGTGTCTGGTGTGTGTGTGTGCGCGTGAGTGCATGTGTCTGGTGTGTGTGTGTGTGCGCGTGAGTGCATGTGTCTGGTGTGTGTGTGCGCTTGAGTGCATGTTTGTGGCCTATAGTTTATTTTACCAGAAATAGACTGGCATAGCTATGCCCTGTAGCCCTGTTCTCTGTATTGTGCTCTCTCTCTCTCTAATTCTTTGTTCCCTCTCTCATAGAGGAGCGATGCTCTGCTCGTTCAAACTACTTCAGTCAGATAAACGCTTTTCAGTCAGTGTGCTCACAACTAGCCAATACCACTGTGTTATGTAAAGTAGTCTATGAGAGAGAGAGAGAGAGAGAGATAGAGAGAGAGGGGGGGATAGAGAGAGAATATTGACCCATATTACTGTTTTACATTCACATATTCCAGAACACAGAACATCCCAATGTTCTAGTGAACAGTGTTCCATGTATCTCACAGCTGTCAGTTGGGATTGGCTGCTTCAGAGCTGCAGTGTGTTTTGATTGGTTTGTTCCGACTCTGTGCTGACTCAGAAGAGTGAGAGATGGAGGGGAGGGGGATAAAGCAGGAGAGGGAAGAGAGAGGAAATGTTTGACCATATTAGAGACATATATTTCCCTCAGATTACGGAGACTCACATTTGAAAACAAATCCAATTTTGATAAACTCCTATATCTACTGGGCGAAATACCACTGTCTGACATCACAGCAGCAAGATTTGTGAACTGTTGCCACAAGAAAAGGGCAACCAGTGAAGAACAAACACCATTGTCAATACAGCCCATATTTATGTTTATTTATTTTCCCTTTTGTAACTTTAACTATTTTCACATCGTTAGAACACGGTATATAGCCATAATATGACATTTGAGATGTCTCTATTCCTTTGGAACTTTTATGAGTGTAATGTTTACTGTTTATTATCTATTTCACTTGCTTTGGCAATGTAAACATACGTTTCCCTTGCCAATAAAGCCATTTGAATTTAATTGAAATTGAGAAGAGCGAGGGGGGACAGAGAAAGAGAGACAGGACAGGGGGGACAGAGAAAAAGAGAGGAGAGATAAAGAGAGAGTGGGACAGAGAAAGAGAGAGGGGGGATGGAGAAAGAGAGAGGGGGGACAGTGAAAGAGAGAGGGGTAAAAGGGGACAGAGAAAGAGGGAGGGGGGACAGAGAAAGAGAGAGAGATAGAGATGGAGCAGGAGAGACAAGTTATGGTGTGGTACCATCCCCTCTATCTCCTCTCCCCTCACTCTTTTCTCATAACATCTGGCAATCTGTCCATCTCTATGGCAGTGTGTTCAGAATAGCACATCTTTGCCCTCACTCTCTCCCTGTTCTCTCTTCCTCCCCCCGTCACTCTCTCTGCTCTCACACTCTCAAATTCAATTCAATTCAAAGGGCTTTATTGTCATGGGAATCATAGGTTTACATTGCAAAAAGAAAATGGAATAGACAATATACTAATGTTTCCCTTGTTAACATTACACTCACAAATGTTTTAAAATAATATAGACAGAAATGTTATATTATTGGCTATGTACAATGTTGTAACATTGTGCAATAGTTGGAAGTGTGAAAGGGAAAATAAATAAACAGATAAATATAGGTTTTATTTACAATGTTGTTTGTTCTCCACTGGTTGCCCTTTTTAATGGCAACTGGCCACAAGTGTAGCTGCTGTGATTGCACACTGCGGTACTTCAACTAACAGATATGTGAGTTTATCAATGTTTGATTTGTTTTCAAATTCTTTATGGATCTGTGTGAAGTATGTGTATCTAATGTGGTCATACATTTGGCAGGAGGTTAGGAAGTGTAGCTCAGTTTCCACCTAATTTTGTGGGCAGTGGGCCTGTCTTCTTCCGAGAGCCAGGTCTGCCTATGGTGGCCTCTCTCAATAGCAAGGCTATGCAGATTGAGTCAGTACATACAGTTGAAGTCGGAAGTTTACATACACTTAGGTTGGAGTCATTAAAACTCATTTTTCAACCACTCCACAAATTTCTTGTTAACAAACTATAGTTTTGGCAAGTCGGTTAGGACATCTACTTTGTGCGTGATAAAAGTAATATTTCCAACAATTGTTTACAGACAGATTATTTCACTTAAAATTCACTGAATCACAATTCCAGTGGGTCAGAAGTTTACATACACTAAGTTGACTGTGCCTTTAAACAGCTTGGAAAATTCCAGAAAATTATGTCATGGCTTTAGAAGCTTCTGATAGGCTAATTGACATAATTTGAGTCAATTGGAGGTGTACCTGTGGATGTATTTCAAGGCTTACCTTCAAATTCAGTGCCTCTTTGCTTGACATCATGGGAAAATCAAAAGAAATCAGCCAATACCTCTGAAAAAAAGTAGACCTTCACAAGTCTGGTTCATCCTTGGGAGCAATTTCCAAACGCCTGAAGGTACCACGTTCATCTGTACAAACAATAGTACGCAAGTATAAACACCATGGGACCACGCAGCCGTCATACCGCTCTGGAAGGAGACACGTTCTGTCTCCTAGAGATTAACGTACTTTGGCACGAAAAGTGCAAATCAATCCCAGAACAACAGCAAAGGACCTTGTGGAGATGCTGGAGGAAACAGGTACAAAAGTATCTATATCCACAGAAAAACGAGTCCTATATCGAAATAACCAGAAAGGCCGCTCAGCAAGGAAGAAGCCACGGCTCCAAAACCGGCATAAAAAAGCCAGACTACGGTTTGCAACTGCATATGGGGACAAAGATCATACTTTTTGGAGAAATGTCCTCCGGTCCAATGAAACAAAAATAGAACTGTTTGGCCATAATGACCATCTTCATGTTTGGAGAAAAAGGGGGAGGCTTGCAAGCCGAAAAACACCATCCCAACCGTGAAGCATTGGGGTGGCAGCATCATGTTGTGGAGGTGCTTTGCTGCAGGAGGGACTGGTGCACTTCACAAAATAGATGGCATCATGAGGAAGGAAAATGATGTGGATATATTGAAGCAACATCTCAAGACATCAGTCAGGAAGTTAAAGCTTGGTCACAAATGGGTCTTCCAAATGGACAATGACCCCAAGCATACTTCCAAAGTTGTGGCAAAATGGCTTAAGGACAACAAAGTCAAGGTATTGGAGTGGCCATCACAAAGCCCTGACCTCAATCCTATAGAACATTTGTGGGCAGAACTTAAAAAGTGTGTGCGAGCAAGGAGGCCTATAAACCTGACTCAGTTACACCAGCTCTGTCAGGAGGAATGGGCCAGAATTCGCCCAACTTATTATGGGAAGCTTGTGGAAGGCTAAACGAAATGTTTGACCCAAGTTAAACAATTTATAGGCATTGCTACCAATTACGAATTGAGTGTATGTGAACTTCTGACCCACTGCGAATGTGATGAAAGAAATAAAAGCTGAAATAAATCATTCTCTCAACTATTATTCTGACATTTCACATTCTTAAAATAAATTGGTGATCATAACTGACCTAAGACAGGGAATTTTTACTAGGATTAAATGTTAGGAATTGTGAAAAACTGAGTTTAAATGTATTTGGGTAAGTGTATGTAAACTTCTGACTTCAACTGTACATTCTTAATTTGGTGTCAGTCACGGTGGTCAGGTATTCTGCCGCTGTGTACTGTCTGTAAGGCCAGACAGCATTCCAATTTGCTCTGTTTTTGGTTGATTCTTTCCACTGTGTCAAATAGTTATGTTTTTTATTTCTTGTAATTTGGTTAGGTCTAAATGTGTTTCTGTCCTGGGGCTCTGTGGGGTCTGTTTGTGTTTGTGAACAGAGCCCCAGAACCAGCTGGCTGAGGGGACTCTTCTCTAGGTTCATCTCTCTGTAGGTGATGGATTTGTGGTGGAATTGTGTGGGAATCGCTTCCTTTTAGGTGGTTGTAGAATTTAATAACTATTTTCTGGATTTTGATAATCATTGGGTATACTGTAGTCCTAATTCTGCTCATTGTTTGGGGTTTTGCGTTGTATTCAAAGTATATGCATGCAGTCTCAATTGGGTGTTTGTCCCATTTTGTGAATTCTTGGTTGGTGAGCAGACCCCAGACCTCACAACCATAAAGGGCAATGGGTTCTATAACTGATTCAAGTATTTTTAGCCAGATCCTAATTGGTATGCTGAATTTTATGTTCATTTTGATGGCATAGAGGGCCCTTCTTGCCTTGTCTCTCAGATCATTCACAGCCTTGTGGAAGTTACTCTTTCTTTGTGTGTTCTAGGGCAGCAGTGTCTAGATATAATTTGTATTTGTTGTCTTGGCTACTGGACCTTTTTTGGAACACCATTATTTTTGTCTTACTGAGATTCACTGTCAGGGCCCAAGTCTGACAGAATCTGTGCAGAAGATCTAGGTGCTGCTGAATGCTCTCCTTGGTTGGTGACAGAAGCAGCAGATCATCTGCAAACAGTAAACATTTGACCTCAGATTCTAGTAGGGTGAGGCCGGGTGCTGCAGACTGTTCTAGTGCCCTCGCCAATTCATTTATATATATGTTGAAGAAGGTGGGGCATAAGCTGCATCCCTGTCTCACCCCACGGCCCTGAGGAAATAAATCTGTGTGTTTATTGACAATTTTAACAACACACTTGTTGTTTGTGTACATTGATTTTGTAATGTCATGTGCTTTCCCCCCAACACTGCTTTCCATCAATTTGTATAGCAGACCTTCATGCCAAATTGAATCAAAAGCTTTTTTGAAATCAACAAAGCATGAGAAAACTTTGCTTTTGTTTTGTTTGTTTGTCAATAAGGGTGTGCAGGGTGTACACGTGGTCTGTCATACGGTATTTTGGTAAGAAGCCAATTTGACATTTGCTCAAGACTAGGGTTGCACATTTTGGGGAATATTCAGAGATGGTAACTTTCCGTGGGAATTAATGGGAATATATGGGTATTAACAGGAATTTATGGGATTTAACAGGAATTTATGGGAATTAACAGAAATATATGCAAATTAATATTAATACCATTTAAATGTTGATGTTTTTCGCATTTTATATATTTACCATATCATATGGAGACAGAAATATAAACCTTTTACCTTATCATAAGTAGACATAATTGCAAATGATTAAATCCTTCCAATAGAAATAAAAAAAACATTTTAGTTTCTAATTGAACGTTCATTTAATGAGTTGACTCTTCACATGGGATGATTTCACTGAACAACAAAAGAAAGGGAATATTGAATCATCCCCAATGATCCATCACATCTCCCAAAACATTTTCAACATATATCTGTAAAATGATATGAGTCTAGAAACTAAAGCTTTGGTACTCTTCCTCTCAGGCTTCCAAGTCTTCTCCCTGGACCTCCTCAATGTCCACCTCTTGAACATCAGACTCTTCACTGTCACTTTCCAACCTTGTTGAGGATGGCTCATTGTCAGGCTCAAAAAGCCTCAAATTTGCCCAGATGGCCACCAATTTTTCAACCCTTGTATTGGTCAGCCTCTTCCGTGCTTTGGTGTGTGTGTTCCCAAACAAGGACCAGTTGCGCTCTGAGGCAGCTAATGTTGGTGGGATTTGGAGGATGATGGAGGCAACAGGGTAAACAGCCTCAGATCCACAAAGTCCCTTCCACCAGGTGGCTGATGAGATATGTTGACACGACTGCCATATTGCATCTCCATCCCAAAGCCCTTGCTTGGAAGTGTACTTCACCAGACTGCCAAGAAGATTGCCCTCATCCAGGCCAAGGTGGCGAGACACGGTAGTGATGACACCATAGGCTTTGTTGATCTCTGCACCAGACAGGATGCTCTTGCCAGCATACTTGGGGTCCAACATGTACACTGCGGCATGTATGGGCTTCAGGCAGAAGTCTTCACACTTTTTGATGTTTTTCAGAACTGCAGTTTCCTTTGCTTGGAGCAACAATGAAGTGGGAAGGGCAGTACGGATTTCTTCGCTTACGTCTGCAAGCAGAGTCTGAACATCAGACAGGATGGCATTGTCTCCCTCAATCCGTGCAATGGCTACGGCTATAGGTTTCAGGAGTTTCAGGCTGCTTACCACTCTCTCCCAAAATACATCTTCCAGGAGGATCCTCTTGATGGGGCTGTCCATATCTGCAGACTGTGATATGGCCAATTCTTGGAGAGACTCCTTCCCCTCCAGGAGACTGTCAAACATGATGAGACCACCACCCCAGCGGGTGATGCTGGGCAGCTTTAATGTGGTGCTCTTATTTTTCTCACTTTGCTTGGTGAGGTAGATTGCTGTTATAACTTGATTACCCTTCACATTTCTAACCATTTCCTTGGCTCTCTTGCAGATATCCATTGTTTTCAGTGCCATGATGTCCTTGAGGAGCAGATTCAATGCATGAGCAGCACAGCCAATGGGTGTAATGTGACCAAGCAACCATCAAGTTCACAGCATTGTCTGTCACCAGTTCAAATACCTTCTGTGGTCCAAGGTCATTGATGACTGCCTTTAGCTCATCTGCAATGTAGAGACCGGTGTGTCTGTTGTTTTTTGTGTCTGTGCTCTTGTAGAATACTGGTTGAAGGGTGGAGATGATTTAGGTAATTATTCCTTACCCACGAACATTCGACCACCCATCAGAGATGATTGCAATACAGTCTGCTTTCTCTATGATTTGCTTGACCTTCACTTGAACTCTGTTGAACTCTGCATCCAGCAAATTAGTAGATTAAGCATGTCTGGTTGGAGGGATGTATGCTGGGCGAACATTCAGAAATCTCTTCCAATACATATTGCCTGTGAGCATCAGAGGTGAACCAGTTGCATACACAGCGGGAGCAAGACATTTCAGCATTTCTCTGACTACGTTCCTCCATTGAGTCAAAACAACATCTGATTCCAGGAGGACCATAAGCTGTTGCTATCGATAAGGTGTCTGATTCATCATTTTCACCTCTTTTCTTTTTTCTTTTTTTCTTTCACCTTTATTTAACCAGGTAGGCCAGTTGAGAACAAGTTCTCATTTGGCAGCATGAGTGAAGGAGGCTTTGTTGCGAAATAGGAAGCTGATTCTATATTTAATTTTGGATTGGAGATGCTTAATGTGAGTCTGGAAGGAGAGTTTACATTCTAACCAGACACCTAGGTATTTGTAGTTGTCCACATATTTTAAGTCAGAACCGTCCAGAGTAGTGATGCTAGTCGGGCGGGCGGGTGCGGGCAGCAATCTGTTGAAGAGCATGCATTTAGTTTTACTAGCATTTAAAAGCAGTTGGAGGCCACGGAAGGAGTGTGTATGGCATTGAAGCTCGTTTGGAGGTTTGGTAACACGGTGTCCAAAGAAGAGCCAGATGTATACAGGATGTTGTTGTCTGCGTAGAGGTGGATCAGAGAATCACCAGCAGCAAGAGCGACATCATTGATATATACAGAGAAAATAGTCGGCCCGAGAATTTAACCCTGTGGCACCCCCATAGAGACTGCCAGAGGTCCGGAAAACAGGCCCTCCGATTTGACACACTATCTGAGTATTTAGAGGGCAAATTAGTCAGGATGATATCTTTGAGGGTGCCCATGGTTATGGATTAAGGGTTGGACCTGGTAGGTTCCTTAATAATTTGTGTGAGATTGAGGGCATCTACCTTAGATTGTAGGACGTCCGGGGTGTTTAGCATATCCCAGTTTAGGTCACCTAACAGTACGAACTCTGAAGAAATATGGGGGGCAATCAATTCACATATGGTGTCCAGGGCACAGCTGGGGGCTGAGGGTGGTTTATAAAAAGCGGCAACAGTGAGAGACTTATTTCTGGAAATGTCGATTTTTAAAAGTAGAAGCTCAAATTGTTTGGGCACAGACCTGGATAGTATGACAGAACTCTGCAGGCTATCTCTGCAGTAGATTGCAACTCCGCCCCCTTTGGCAGTTCTATCTTGTCGGAAAATGTTGTAGTTGGGGATGGACATTCCAGGATTTTTGGTGGCCATCCTAAACCAGGATTCAGACACGGCTAGGACATCAGGGTTGGCTGAGTGTGCTAAAGCAGTAAATAAAACAAACTTAGGGAGGAGGCTTCTGATGTTAACATGCATGAAACCAAGGCTTTTACGGTTACAGAAGTCAACAAATGAGAGCGCCTGGGAAAAAGGAGTGGTGCTGGAGGCTGTAGGGCCTGGATTAACCTCTACATCAGCGCGGCTCTGTGTTGGCAGTAAAGGGTCCAGGCCAATTGGCAAAAGAGGTACTGTAGCCCAAGAATTAGCTGGTAGACCTCAAATAGAAGTAGAGGGACTTTTGTCAGAGGTTGCTTGTTGTGAGTACTGAGGAAAGATTCAATTATTATTTTATTATTTAAACAACAAATACATTCCATGGGTTGGAGGATTTGTATTTTGTCCTGTAGTTCATACAATGTAATTGGAAAATCCAGTGGGTTCTGGTAGTCTTTAATAGTTGATTATAAGATGTGTATTTGATCATGTATATGTTTTTGCTATTTGTTCTTTGTTATTGGGCCGAAAAGTTTGGAGAAGTGGTTTATCCATATTCTTCATTAAACCATTTCTCATTGTTAGTTGTCTTAGTTTTTCTGCCTGAATTAAAATGGGATATGTTAGCTGATAGGTCAAATATATTGTTCAGGCTTCCTGCTGCTAAGTTTACACCTTCACTATTGCAGGAAAACATTTTGTCCAGGAAGTTGTCTAGGAGGGATTGGATTTCAAATCAAATCAAATTTTATTTGTCACATACACATGGTTAGCAGATGTTAATGCGAGTGTAGCGAAATGCTTGTGCTTCTAGTTCCGACCATGCAGTAGTATCTAACAAGTAATCTAACAATTTCACAACAACTACCTTATACACACAAGTGTAAAGGAATGAATACGAGTATGTACATATAAATATATGGATGAGCGATGGCTGACCGGCATAGGCAAGATGCAGTAGATGGTATTGAGTACAGTATAAACATATGAGATGAGTAATGTAGGATATGTAAACATTATATACAAAATTGTTTAAAGTGGCTAGTGATACATTTGTTACATACAATTTTCTATTATTTAAAGTGGCTAGAGATTTAAGTCAGTATGTTGGCAGCAGCCACTCAATGTTAGTGGTGGCTGTTTAACAGTCTGATGGCCTTGAGATAGAAGCTGTTTTTCAGTCTCTCGGTCCCAGCTTTGATGCACCTGTACTGACCTCGCCTTCTGGATGATAGCGGGGTGAACAGGCAGTGGCTCCGGTGGTTGTTGTCCTTGATGATCTTTTTGGCCTTCCTGTGACATCGGGTGGTATAGGTGTCCTGGAGGTGATACAGCCCGACAGGATGCTCTCGATTGTGCATCTGTAGAAGTTTGTGAGTGTTTTTGGTGACAAGCCGAATTTCTTCAGCCTCCTGAGGTTGAAGAGACGCTGTTGCTCCTTCTTCACCACGCTGTCTGTGTGGGTGGACCATTTCAGTTCGTCCGTGATGTGTACGCAGAGGAACTGAAAACTTTCCACCTTCTCCACTACTGTCCCGTCGATGTGGATAGGGGGGTGCTCCCTCTGCTGTTTCCTGAAGTCCACGATCATCTCCTTTTGTTTTGTTGACGTTGAGTGAGAGGTTATTTTCCTGACACCACACTCCGAGGGCCCTCACCTCCTCCCTGTAGGCCGTCTCGTTGTTGTTGGTAATCAAGCCTACCACTGTAGTGTCGTCAGCAAACTTGATTATTGGTCACGCAGTCATGGGTGAACAGGGAGTACAGGAGAAGGCTGAGAACGCACCCTTGTGGGGCCCCAGTGTTGAGGATCAGCGGGGTGGAGATGTTGTTTCCTACCCTCACCACCTGGGGCCGGCCCGTCAGGAAGTCCAGGACCCAGTTGCACAGGGCGGGGTTGAGACCTAGGGTCTCGAGCTTAATGATGAGTTTGGAGGGTACTATGGTGTTAAATGCTGAGCTGTAGTCAATGAACAGCATTCTTACATAGGTATTCCTCTTGTCCAGATGAGTTAGGGCAGTGTGCAGTGTGATTGCGATTGCGTCGTCTGTGGACCTATTGGGACGGTAAGCAAACTGGAGTGGGTCTAGGGTGTCTGGTAGGTTGGAGGTGATATGATCCTTGACTAGTCTCTCAAAGCACTTCATGATGACGGAAGTGAGTTACCTTAGCTTTCTTGGGAACAAGAACAATGGTGGCTCTCTTGAAGCATGTGGGAACAGCAGACTGGGATAAGGACTGATTAAATATGTCCATAAACACACCAGCCAGCTGGTCTGTGCATGCTCTGAGGACACGGCCAGGGATGCCATCTGGGCCGGCAGCCTTGCGAGGGTTAACACGCTTCAAAGTTTTACTCATGTTGGCTGCGGTGAAGGTGAGCCCACAGGTTTTGGTAGCGCGCAGTGTCAGTGGCACTGTATTGTCCTCAAAGCGAGCAAAGAAGTTGTTTCGTTTGTCTGGGAGCAGGATATCGTGGTCCGCGACGGGGCTTGACTGTAGACCCTGCCACATTCCTCTCGTGTCTGAGCCGTTGAATTGTGACTCTACTTTGTCTCTATACTGACGCTTAGCCTGTTTGGTTGCCTTGCGGAGGGAATAGCTACACTGTTTGTATTCAGTCATGTTTCCGGTCACCTTACCCTGGTTAAAAGCAGTGCTTCGCGCTTTCGGTTTTGTGCGAATGCTGCCATCAATCCACGGTTTCTGGTTGGGGAAGGTTTTAATAGTTGCTGTGGGTACAACATCACTGATGCACTTGCTAATAAACTCGCTCACCGAATCAGCATATACATCAATGTTGTTGTCTGATGCTGTTCGGAACGTTTCCCAGTCCACGTGCTCGAAGCAATCTTGAAGCGTGGAATCAGATTGGTCGGACCAGCGTTGAACAGACCTGAGCACGGGCGTTTCCTGTTTTAGTTTCTGTCTATAGGCTGGGAGCAACAAAATGGAGTCATGGTCAGACTTGCCGAAAGGAGGGCGGAGAATGGCCTTGTATGCATCATGGAAGTTAGAATAACAATGATCCAGGATTTTCCCGGCCCGGGTCGCACATTCGATATGCTGATAAAATTTAGGGAGCCTTGTTTTGTTGTTGGCCAATTGTTCTTTGGTAGGTTTCTACACTACCCTCCTTCCATCTATAAATTGTTTTAATAATATGCAGTTTGTTCGGCTTCGATGCCTCAGGGTTGATTCTTGCTCAGTTCAAGTAGATTGTGATTTTGATGTATATAGGAGTGTCAGTGGGCTGACTGTGAACGCTCCGAGAGACTCAGGGATGAGGTCGGTGATAAAGTATTCTACAGTACTACTGCTGAGAGATGAGCTATATGTGTACCTTCCTTAGGAGTCTCCTCGAAGCCTACCATTGACTATGTACAGACCTGGCGTGCGACATAGCTGCAGGAGTTGTGACACGTTTTTGTTGGTTATGTTGTCGTAGTTGTGTCTAGGTTGGCATATGGGGGAGGGAATGCTGTCACCTCCAGGTAGAGGTTTGTCCCCCTGTGTGCTGAGTGTAGACTAGTACATGTCCCTGGGCCTGGAAATGATTGATTTCCCCCTCCAGGATGGAGAAGCTGTCTTCATTAATGTATGGGGATTCTAGTGGGGGGATATAGGTAGCACACAGGAGGACATTTTTCTCTGTTAAGATCATTTCCTTTAGAATTTCTAGCCAAATGTAAAATGTTCCTGTTTTGATTAATTTAATGGAGTGAGTTAGGTCTGCTCTATAGCAAATTAGCATACCCCCTGAGTCCCTTCCCTGTTTCACACCTGGTAATTTGGTGGATGGAACTACCAACTCTCTGTAACCTAGAGGGCAACCAGTGGGTCAATCTCCTCTTTTCCATGTTTCTTGTAGGATGACAATGGCTGTATTTCTGATTTCTTTGGTGAAGTCCAGGTTCCTGCTCTTTAAGCCATAGGCAGATGACCTCAGGCCTTGGATATTCCAAGTTGAGATAGTGGGGCTTTGTGTTCCATAAAGTGTCCAATGTTGTTAGTCGTGTGGTTTGACCTCAGACCAGTAAGTGTGCGCAGAGTCTGCTGAGCATCTGATACATGCCATTGGCTTGGGCTAGTGTAAGAGTGGGGGTTGGGCCTGTTTGCCTGCTCACGGTCTGGGCATATGTGTTACTTTCATGTTGAGGCCCTCTTTGCGGGAGTGGAGGAATGGGGTGGGCAGGGGGGTGGAAGGCGGTCTTGCAGGTCTGGGAGAGTGTCCGTTGATCTGGGAGAGTGTCCCGCAGGTCTGGGAGAGTGTTTGTTTATCTGGGAGAATGTCCCGCAGGTCTGGGAGAGTGTCTCACAGGTCTGGGAGAGTGTCCGTTGATCTGGGAGAGTGTTTCGCAGGTCTGGGAGAGTGTCCCGCAGGTCTGGGAGAGTGTCCGTTGGTCTGTTGCTCTTATGTGAGGTGGTGGGGCTGTGGTTGAGGGCGATGTCCTTTAGGGCTCTGGCGAAGGTGGGCACTGCTGCCTTGTATAGGTGGACCTGGTCGTAAAGGCTGTTCAAGTCCAGGGTGGAGTGGTGGGCCAGGTAAACATTTTGTTTTAAGGCACAGTCACGGGAAATACTTGCGTTTACCCGCTGTATGGTAGCAGGGTGGGGAAAGTCATTTGTGCGTTGGGGAAAGTAAAATAAGCTTTTTCAATCACTCGCTTGAGTGCTGAGGCCACCCTTTCCTGCTGTGTTCTCAGGTCGTTTGTGCCTGTGTGTATTATTATGTGGCTGGGTGACCCTAGTTGGTCCTCAGCCAGAAGGTCTAGGGTGCGCTGGGTGTTTGGACACCAGAGTTTAGACACTGTGTGTTTGGGAAAAAGTAGATTTTATTGTATATATTTCTCACGTGAGTCCACAAAGAGTACAATCTGTGTCATGTGTGTGTCCTCAGTGGGTGTGGGGGGGTTGTCAGGAGGGCTATCAGGGGGGCTGACAGGGGGGTGCTAAGAGGATATGGGGTCCCCTGGGCTTGGGGTTCTTATTTATCTGTCCTGCTGTGATGTCGAGGCTATGGTCTCTCTCTCTCATTGCTAAGGTTACCCACATTGGTGTGCTGGCATGCTCTCAGTGGTGTTAGTAACCGTGGAGATGAGATACTGAAGTGGATCATTAGAGATCCACTTCTAGGGCTGTTGCGGTGACTGTATTACTGCCACACCGGCGGTCACGAGTCATGAAGGCAGACAAATTCCACATGACCGTTTTGTCACGGTAATTAGGCTTCTCCAAGCTCTGATGCTGCTGCTGGTCATTAGTAGCCTACTAAACTTGCTAACTGCCTCGTACTCAGCACTCTATTGTCCCTCTAATCACTCTGACGTCAATGCAAATGTATTTGAAAATCTAATCGAACACTTCATGAGAGCCCATGAGCTCATGTTACATAGATGACATGCATTTTTTCCCGCTGCCCCTGTTTCGATACAGGTGCATGATAATGGTCCTTTCAAAATCAAATGTCACACATATATTATTTAGTGTATGTGAAGACAAGATTAAATCAAGAATAGTCTGGTGGGTGACAATATCACTAGTGAATGATATATTATCACTAGTGAATGATATATTATCATCACTTGGGAATTATGTATTATATATTATCACTAGTGAATGATATAGTATCACTAGTGAATGATATTTATCACTAGTGAATGATATATTATCACTTGTGAATGATATATTATCACTATTTTTTTATTTTACCTTTATTTAACTAGGCAAGTTAGTTAACAACAAATTCTTATTTTCAATGAAGGCCTAGGAATAGTGGATTTACTGCCTTTGTTCAGGGTCAGAAAGAACGATTTTTACCTTGTCAGCTCGGGGATTCGATCTTGCAACCTTTCGGTTACTAGTCCAACGCTCAAACCACTAGGCTACCTAGTGTTTTAACAAGGTTTTTAACACAACTAAAGTGGTCAAATAAGTTAATAAAATGAAGCACATTAATCCACTTTACAAGGGGTGTAGAGCCTAACTGGCATATATAAGCAGCGCATGACTTTCAAGTTGGGGCAGATAAAAAGGCACCTTTATAATAAAAGCATTACATTTATAATCACATTTGCGGTCACTTTTGATAATGGTGTTTTCCACTAATTGAACATTCTCACTTATAGCCTACTGCCATGTGCGCATTGCTGCACTTATAATGTGAAGAAATAGCCTAATAGTTTATCAACATTTTAAGCTAAACGTTCTGATCTGTTGCGTCAGCCACATTGTGTAAAAATGATTTTTTGATGCTAGTGGTTGTATTCATTTGAGATCTATCGCATCCCACAACTGTCCCAGACTATGTTTGGAATAGTTATTTCTCACACAGAATAGATAAGGTAGACTTTTGTACTATGGGGGATAGTAGATTGACATACTGTAGGCTAGTGCTTTTGCTCTTCATTAGGCCTACTGATCTTGTTGGCTGACAAAAAAATATCTTCAATATGCACCTCGGAGTTGGATAAGGATGCGTGCATTTGCATCCCCGATGTGTCTGTCTTCACTTGTAGCCTGTGACAAAGACCGGATCACGTGACGGAGAGCCATGTGAGTGAGAGGCGCTTCGGATTGCGAAGCACACTCAGGGAGAAGGGCACAATGCAGCACTCCGGGACGATTTTTTTAGGGTGCATTACGGCCACAATAGGGATGCCACTGTGAAATTCTAGGCATTATCAAGTGCTTGTCAAATTGTGAATGAGAGAATGATGAAGTGTTACAGCCTGCGCAAAAAAACGAAGCAGAGCTCATGCCTTTCAAGCAACTTGTTTCAAATCATCATTAGAGTCTCATGCAGCCTTACAATGTATTAAACATCAAAACATATAGTCCAACGTTTATATCACAACTAAAGTTACATTAAAAACTCTAAATTAAGCATATAGGAGGACCTATTTATTTGTTAACCGCTCAACATAGAATAGCCGCATGTGCGCACTCCCTCGAATCGTTCTGAGAAAATATCCTTTCTATTATATTCAGCTTTGTTCAATTGTATTTTTCCTATTATAAAATAATACCACAGAATTATATGCAGATCTTGTCTGCAGAATGAACTAGTGTAGCCCACAGCCACATCAGGACAACTCAGAGTATGCTATTCTTTTCTCCTGAAATAGACTACATTTTCTTCATACCGTCTTTCGGATGGGACGTTAAACGGGTGTCCTGACTCTCTGAGGTCATTAAAGATCCCATGGCACTTATTGTAAGAGTAGGGGTGTTAACCCCGGTGTCCTGGCTAAATTCCCAAGCTGTCCCTCATACCATCATGTTCACCTAATCATCCCCAGCTTACAATTGGCTCATTCATCCCCCTCCTCTCCCCTGTAACTATTCCCCAGGTCATTGCTGTAAATGAGAACGTGTTCTCAGTCAACTTACCTGGTAAAATAACAGATAAATAAAAAAAATATATATCATGCTTCTTTAGACCTGTCTTAAATAAATAATGGATTTATTGTGAAGGTGTAGGCTATATTACATGGATTTATTTTCCATTTTAAAATGACTTGTAGGCTATGTGTGGAAGCCAGAAGATGCTAAATGTGTTTGTTAATTAACGGTCTATGACCATTAGACCGACAGTTATTTGCTTGACAATCACCGGCTGATGAAATTTTGTGACTGCCACAGCATTAGGTGCAACTCAATATTAGGAAGGTGTTCCTAATGTTTGCTATAGTCTGTTTTAGCCCCTACTCTACTGTTTTTACTGTCCCTCACTGGTCAGTGTTCAACTGACATCTCTTTCTCTCTCTACTTCTCCCCCCACCCCCTACTCTCCCTCCCTCTCTCCGTCCTTCAGCTGCGTATAGGTATCCATACAGGCTCCGTCTTGGCGGGGGTGGTCGGGGTGAGGATGCCCAGGTACTGTCTGTTTGGCAACAATGTCACACTGGCTAGCAAGTTTGAGTCTGGGAGCCACCCTCGATGCATCAACGTCAGCCCAACCACATACCGGTGAGTACACTTGTGTGTGTGGTGCGTGTGTGTGTGCGCGTGTGCATTGGTTTATGTATGTGAGGGGGGAGAATGAATGGCAATAGAGCAGCTGTCAGTGTCTAAGGACATTTGAGTAAGAAACGGTCACATCCAGTCACTGAATTTGTGATATGTCATTAACACACACACACACACCTCTCTCCCTCCCTTTCTCTCTCTCCCTCTTTCTCTCTCTCCCTCCCTGCACATAGCCTGTCTTCTTTTGAGAGCCAGGTCTGTCTTTGGCGGCCTTTCTCAATAGCATGGCTTGTCAAAAATGTCAGGTACTCTGCCACTGTGAACTCTCTGTTTAGGGCCAAATAGCACTATGGTTTGCTCAGTTTTTTTGTAAATTCTTTCCAACGTGTCAAGCAATTCACTTTTTGTTTTCTCATGTTTTGGTTGGGTCTAATTGTGTTGCTGTCCTGGGTCTCTCTCTCTCTCTCTCTCTCTCTGGTGTCCATTCTGTGAGTCAGTGAGTCAAAAGCGTTGCCTTGGAAACCTCTATTTTTGCAGTCAAGGACGTTCTCTCCTCAGAATCACTTATTATTCGCATGACACAAAGAGGGCTAATTGTTGCAGATTTAAGTGTGTGTGTGTGTGTGTGTGTGTGTGTGTGTGAAAGGTGGTTAATAAACACTGCGATTGCGTGCTTGTGTGTGTGTGTGCATCAGTGTGTGTATTTGTGTGTGTGTGGGCGTATGTACAGTTGAAGTTGGAAGTTTACATACACTTGGTTTTTCAACCATTCCACAAATTGCTTGTTAACAAACTATAGTTTTGGCAAGTCGGTTGTGCATGACACAAGTAATTTTTCCAACAATTGTTTACAGACAGATTATTTCACTTATAATACACTGTATCACAATTCCAGTGGGTCAGAAGTTTACATACACTAAGTTGACTGTGCCTCTAAACAGCTTGGAAAATTCCAGAAAATTATGTCATGGCTTTAGAAGCTTCTGATAGGCTAATTGACATAATTTGAGTCAATTGGAGGTGTACCTGTGGATGTATTTCAAGGCTTACCTCCAAACTCAGTGCCTCTTTGCTTGACTTCATGGGAAAATCAAAAGAAATCAGCCAAGCCCTCAGAAAAAAATTGTAGACCTCCACAAGTCTGGTTCATCCTTGGGAGCAATTTCCAAACGCCTGAAGGTACCACGTTCATCTGTACAAACAATAGTACGCAAGTATAAACACCATGGGACCACGCAGCCGTCATACCGCTCAGGAAGGAGACGCGTTCTGTCTCCTAGAGATGAACGTACTTTGCTTTTGTTCTGGGATTGATTTGCACTTTTCAAACCAAAGGTCATTGTGAAGATGCTGGAGGAAACAGGCACACAAGTATCTATATCCACAGTAAAACGAGTCCTATATCGACATAACCTGAAAGGCCGCTCAGCAAGGAAAAGCCACTGCTCCAAAACTGCTATAAAAAAAGCCAGACTACGGTTTGCAACCGCACATGGGGACAAAGATCTTACTTTTTGGAGAAATGTCCTCTGGTCTGAGAAAACATAAACTGTTTGGCCATAATGACTATCGTTAAGTTTGGAGGAAAAGGGGGGAGGCTTGCAAGCCGAAGAACACCATCCCAACCGTGAAGCACGGGGGTGGCAGCATCATGTTGTGGGCGTGCTTTGCTGCAGGAGGGACTGGTGCACTTCACAAATTAGATGGCATCATGAGGGAGGAAAATGATGTGGATATATTGAAGCAACATCTCAAGACATCAGTCAGGAAGTTAACTTCTTAGGGATCACTGCACAACTTGACCGTTTTGGAGAGCCTGGCGTGCCCAAAGTAAAATGCCTCCCATTCAGGCCCAGAAAATAGGATATGCACATATTTGGTACCATTGGATAGGAAACACTCTGAATTCTGTAAAACTGTTAACCATTTGTCTGTGAGTAAAACAGAACGGATATGGCAGGCAAAACCCCGAGGAATTTCTGTCCTGGAGAAAGTGGTTTTCACAGAGTGCCTCATTTGGAACCCCTCCCTCATGAAAATGCCCATAAAAGGGCATATGAATGCAGTACCTATCGCTTCCTCTGGATGTCCTTTGTCTCTAGAAAGTGTTTTCATGCTGTTCAGATGAGTTAGAACAGAGAAGAAGAGAGAATCAGGAAGTGCCTCTTTGGAACTCTGTAGGACTGGGCGCGCGCCCGAGAAGTCGCGCAGTGTCTTATTTACCGTCTTTAGAGCTCAGTTTATATTCCGGTTGATTTATTATAGTAAATATACGTAAAAGTGTTCCTAAGGATACATTTAAAATGATGTTTGATTGTTCTTGGACAAGTTTATAGGTATAAGATGAACGAGTNGACTTTTTCTAACAAAAGAACCATGGATTGTCTTCGTTGGACACTTAGGATGACCTCAGCAGAAGTTCTTCAACAGGTAATTGATTTGTTTTTGCTGTGAAATGTGTTATGTGTGTGCCACGCTGGCTAATGAATTCATGGCTATGTGAAAAGTATGTGAGGTGATGCCCTCAAACAATCAAATGTAGTGCTTTCGCCGTAAAGCCTTTTTGAAATCTGACAACGCTGTGATATTGCCAAGAAACAGAGCTTTTGATGAGTATGAAACACTTGTATATTGGTGGATTTTTAATAATTCAACTTTGGGATTTTGAATTTGGCGCTTTACATTTTACCTGGTGGTGTCGGGAGTGGGTCGCTAGCGCCCCAATGATCCCTGAGAGGTTAAAGCTTTGTCGCAAATGGGTCTTCCAAATGGACAATGACCCCAAGCATACTTCCAAAGTTGTGGCAAAATGGCTTAAGGACAACAAAGTCAAGGTATTGGAGTGGCCATCACAAAGCCCTGACCTCAATCCTATAGAACATTTGTGGGCAGAACTGAAAAAGCGTGTGCGAGCAAGGAGGCCTACAAACCTGACTCAGTTACACCCGCTCTGTCAGGACGAATGGGCCAAAATGCACCCAACTTATTGTGGGAAGCTTGTGGAAGGCCAATAGAAACGTTTGACCCAAGTTAAACAATTTATAGGCAATGCTACCAAATACTAATTGAGTGTATGTGAACTTCTGACCCACTGGGAATGTGATGAAAGAAATAAAAGCTGAAATAAATCATTCTCTCTACTATTATTCTGACATTTCACATTCTTTAAAATAAAGTGGTGATCCTAACTGACGTAAGTGTCACGACTTCCTGTGAAGTCGGTCCCTCTCCTTGTTCGGGCGGCGTTCGGCGGTCGACGTCGACGGCCTTCTAGCCATCTCCGATCCACTTTTCATTTTCTATTTGTTTTGTCTTTGTTTTCTACACACATGGTTTCAATTCCCCAATTACATGTTCATTATTTAACCCTCTGTTTCCCCCATGTTTGTGTGCATGTTTATATTCATTGGTCAGCTTGTGATTTAACGGCTGGTTGTTTGTTTGCCGGGTCCTGTATTTGTACGCCCATTTATTGTTTGTGAGACAAGTATTTTTTCCGCACCTTTGTATCGGTTGTGAACTTTGTCCACACATCTCTGCTCTCCTGCGCCTGACTCACTGAACCAGTTTACCCACAGCCTGACAGAAACACGCACCTCGAATGGAGTCAGCAGGAGCAGGTACCCCGGTACTAGGGGTTGAGGAGGGCGTCCATCAGCATGAGGCGATGCTACAACATCTCGGCAACGCCATGGATCGCAACCTACAGACTATGGAGCACTGGGAGAGAAGAGGAGTTCCTCCAGCGCCTCCACCAGCACCACCAAAGGCACCACTGATCACCCCTCCTTCACCCGGTCCCAGTGGGAATCGGCTCTCCCTTCCGAGGGAGTATGATGGGAAGGCTGCGGGATGTCAGAAGTTCCTACTCCAACTGGAGCTCTACCTGGCGACCGTGCACCCGGCTCCTTCGGGCCGTGAGAGCGTATCCGCCCTCGTTTCCTGCCTCTCAGGGAAAGCCCTGGATTGGGCCAATGCCGTATGGGAGGAAGGAGGAGCGGTGCTGGACCAATTAGAGGATTTCACCCGCCGCTTCTGGGCAGTCTTTGACCACCCGCCTGAGGGTAGAGCAGTGGGTGAACGTCTCGTGCACCTGAGGCAGGGGACGAGGAGCGCACAGGAGTTCACATTGGACTTTCGGACCCTGGCCGCCGGCGCGGGGTGGAACGACAGAGCCCTGATCGATCACTACCGGTGTAGTTTGCGTGAGGACGTCCGTCGGGAGTTGGCCTGCAGGGACACAACTCTGACCTTCGACCAACTGGTGGACCTGTCCATCCGGTTGGATAACCTGCTGGCTTCCCGCGGACGTTCAGATCGGGGTCTGTCGATTCCATCCCCCAGCACCACCGCTCAGACGCCCATGGAGCTGGGAGGTGCTGCACCATCTGTGGCCGCAGAGGGCACACTGCCGGTCGGTGCTGGGGAGGTTCCTCTGGGAGTCGAGGCAGCAGGCAGGGCACTCTCGTGTCACCCCAGGTGTGTCGGCACCATGCTAACAGTCCTCTGTTGCACACATGTTCCTGTACATACATTTTCCAGATTTTTCCCTGCATTCCCAGTATAAGGCGCTCGTAGATTCAGGCGCAGCTGGGAATTTTATTGACAGGTCATTTGCCCATAGTTTAGGGATCCCCATTGTTCCAGTGGATATGCCCTTCCCTGTTCACGCCCTAGATAGTCGACCATTAGGGTCAGGGTTAATTAGGGAGGCCACCGCACCACTTGTCATGGTGACGCAGGAGGGTCACAAGGAGAGAATCAGTCTCTTTCTCATTGATTCTCCTGCGTTTCCCGTGGTGCTGGGCCTACCCTGATTGGCCTGTCATGACCCCACTATTTCGTGGCAACAGAGGGCTCTCACAGGGTGGTCAAGAAAGTGCTCGGGGAGGTGTTTAGGGGTTTACGTCGGTGCTACTACGGTGGAAAGACCAGACCAGGTCTCCACCGTGCGCATTCCCTTCGAATATGCCGATTTGGCTCTCGCCTTCTGTAAAAGGAAGGCGACTCAATTATACCACCCCATCGACGGGGGGATTGTGCGATAAATCTCCTGGTAGATGCAGCACTTCCCAGGAGTCACGTGTATCCCCTGTCGCAAGAGGAGACGGCGGCTATGGAAACATATGTCTCAAAATCCCTGGGGCAGGGTTACATTTGGCCTTCCACTTCACCTGCCTCCTCGAGTTTCTTTTTTGTGAAGAAGATGGATGGAGGTCTGTGCCCGTGTATTGACTATCGAGGCATCAATAAGATCACGGTGAGGTATAGTTACCCGCTACCTCTCATAGCCAGTGCCATCGAGTAAATGCACGGGGCGCGCTTTTTCACAAAATTGGATCTCAGGAGCGCTTACAACCTGGTGCGTATCCGGGAGGGAGACGAGGGGAAGACTGCTTTTAGTACCACCTCAGGGCACTATGAGTACCTCGTCATGCCGTACGGGTTGATGAATGCTCCATCAGTCTTCCAGGCCTTTGTAGACAAGATTTTCAGGGACCTGCACGGGCAGGGTGTAGTGGTGTATATTGATGACATTCTAATATACTCCGCCACACGCGCCGAGCATGTGTCCCTGGTGAGCAGGGTGATTGGTCGACTGTTGGAGCATGACCTGTACGTCAAGGCTGAGAAATGCCTGTTCTTTAAACAGTCCGTCTCCTTCCTAGGGCACCGCATTTCCACTTCAGGGGTGGAGATGGAGAGTGACCGCATTACAGCCGTGCGTAATTGGCCGACTCCACAGTAAAGGAAGTGCAGCGGTTTATAGGGTTTGGCAACTACTACCGGAGGTTTATCCGGGGCTTTGGTCAGGTAGCGGCTCCCATTACCTCACTGCTGGGGGGACCGGTTCATTTTCAGTGGTCAGCTGAGGCGGACAGGGCTTTTGGTCACCTGAGGGCTCTGTTTACCTCGGCTCCCGTGCTGGCTCATCCGGATCCCTCTTTGGCGTTCATAGTGAAGGTGGACGCGTCCGAGGCTGGGTTAGGAGCTGTGCTCTCTCAGACGTTTCTTGTAGTTGGCCACCAGGTTTGCACACATCTCAGGAGGGATTTTGTCCCACTCCTCTTTGCAGATCTTCTCCAAGTCATTAAGGTTGAGGCTGACGTTTGGCAACTCGAACCTTCAGCTCCCTCCACAGATTTTCTATGGGATTAAGGTCTGGAGACTGGCTAGGCCACTCCAGGACCTTAATGTGCTTCTTCTTGAGACACTCCTTTGTTGCCTTGGCTGTGTGTTTTGGGTCATTGTCATGCTGGAATACCCATCCACGACCCATTTTCAATGCCCTGGCTGAGGGAAGGAGGTTCTCACCCAAGATTTGACGGTACATGGCCTCGTCCAGTGTCCCTTTGATGTGGCGAAGTTGTCCTGTCCCCTTAGCAGAAAAACACCCCCAAAGCATAATGTTTCCATCTCCATGTTTGACGGTGGGGATGGTGTTCTTGGGGTCATAGGCAGCATTCCTCCTCCTCCAAACACGGCGAGTTGAGTTGATGCCAAAGAGCTCCATTTTGGTCTCATCTGACCACAACACTTTCACCCAGTTGTCCTCTGAATCATTCAGATGTTCATTGGCAAACTTCAGACGGGCATGTATATGTGCTTTCTTGAGCAGGGGGACCTTGCGGGCGCTGCAGGATTTCAGTGCTTCACGGCGTAGTGTGTTACCAATTGTTTTCTTGGTGACTATGGTCCCAGCTGCCTTGAGATCATTGACAAGATCCTCCCGTGTAGTTCTGGGCTGATTCCTCACCGTTCTCATGATCATTGCAACTCCACGAGGTGAGATCTTGCATGGAGCCCCAGGCCGAGGGAGATTGACAGTTCTTTTGTGTTTCTTCCATTTGCGAATAATCGCACCAACTGTTGTCACCTTCTCACCAAGCTGCTTGGCGATGGTCTTGTAGCCCATTCCAGCCTTGTGTAGGTCTACAATCTTGTCCCTGACATCCTTGGAGAGCTCTTTGGTCTTGGCCATGGTGGAGAGTTTGGAATCTGATTGATTGATTGCTTCTGTGGACAGGTGTCTTTTATACAGGTAACAA